>PVJL010003669.1:0-150734 GCA_004026885.1 Lyroderma lyra | reverse complement strand
AAAAAAAAAAAAAAACCCACCACTCAGGCTCAAGCTCACGGTGTCTTTAAGGGCGGCTGTCTGAATTACAAGTCCTCCTGAACTTGTAAGCAAGATTTGGTTGCACTCTACGTGGAGAAAAACGAGGACGTGGTATTGATTTCCTCCAATTCAAAGAGCATGCAGGTGTTTAAGCATTTATGAAATTGATTGACACCCTTCTAGCAGCCAATTGGTAATAAGTTTAAGCTTCAGAGTGAGACTGTAAAAGGTTTGATTTAATTAACAATACTAATAGCCATGGGTTCATAAATCTTAAGAGAAAGGATGCATATGTCACATGTAATATATGAAAAAGTTGTCCTTTTATCATGGATAACTCACTATTGTGCGGAGACCTAGTAGATCAGCTATTCCATTATTTGACTAAGTATCTGATGTCTTGTTTTCTTTCAGGAAGGCAGGTGCAGGAAGAAGCAGGAAGCCTGCCAAGAAAGATGATAAATGACCATTCGGTGCTGGCGACCAGAGCTCCTGAACGCAGGGCTGCCAGGAATTAAGAGGGAGAGTAACCAGAAACAAAGGGAAATGACTTCTGACAACAACTCGAGAGCTGTTTGCTTTTGGTCTTCATTATCTTTGTGGTATTTTAAGGGCCTCTGTTACTTTTGTAACCTTCAAAATGAAGTACTGCTTTCAAACAATCAGACACTACCTTAAAATATTATACTACACCTGCCCAGGTCAAATAAGAAATCAGAGTTGAGAGAGAAGTGGACAGTGGAAAGCCCATAAATGGTCTAAGAAACCAAGTGGTGAAGTAAAGCAACACTAAAGTGTGGTTGCACCTCCATTCGGAGGGAGCATGTGGGCCGAGCAGAGGAAGTCCCTCTGCCCCTAACCAATCGCACTGAACAGGGCACGCTCTGAAATTCAGGAGAATTACAATAATAATAATAATAATAAACTCGGAAGAATAAAAGTAACAATGGTTGGAAGCACTGTTTTCAAATCAGTCTGTTTCATTAACTTCTCCTGCGTGCAGGTTATCTTTTCTGTTATCCTATTACATGTTTATAAATCAGTTTTTAATAGTCATGCAAGGACTCTATCAGAAGCACCATTGGCGATGACTACTCTTAATGTGTTAAGTTCAACCAGGATTTGCTGAGCACCTAAAGTAGCTGGCCCTCAGCTGGGTGCTGGGGGTATACAGACAGAAGACTCAGCCCCTCCCGTGACTGAAGCCATGGTTTCATGAAGGAGGGACAGATCTCATGCAGTGTGCCCAGCACTGGTACCGATGGTACCAGGAGTGTCACAGAAGAGCATGGAGGGCACACCGGGGACACTCAGCAGGCTCAAGGATAGGCTCCTAGGAGTGGTGACATCTGACCTGGCAAAGATGTGAGTCATATAGCCCCTTTCAGCATGCCCGCTTTATGTCTAGAACCCAGGATGAATGTGTGGACAGTAAGATATGAAATGACAAGTTCTCTGGGTTTTATACCATAAAGGATTTGGCATCTCCAACTAAGCAGTATGGAATTTAATCTGGAATTAATGAAAATCCCTAAAGAATTTGGAGCAGGGGAGCCAACGGGATCAATTAGCATTTGGCAGCAAAAACTGACAACACAACATGGTGGGTACTGCGATAGAAACGTGATCCAAGTACTGAACCCAGAAACAGAGCTACTTAATCTGGGAAAGCGAAGAGGGAAAGTCGTGCTTCCCAGAGAGGGTCACACTTAAGATGGGTTTTACCGGATCTTCAGCATGGGTCCACCAGGCACCAAGGGAGTGGAGAGCATTTCTACTAGATGAGGTAAGGGTTGCGGGGAAGAGAGATTGAGAGAGAGAAAGGAAGTGGGAGGAGGAGGAGAAGAAAAAGAAAATGTCAACAGAGTTACCAAAAACTAAAGGCAACCTCAGATTACCTTTTGATTACTGGTTATACAAATTACACATTTCTAATAAAGAGCACCCTTATTTTCTAACGTACTCTTTCTGACACCTGATACAGAGATGAATAGATTTCTTCTTCCCCCAGAAAATAGAATAATAATAGAGCAAGATCAAGACTAGATAGAATTGTAGACTTTGGATACCTGAAAGTCTCTTTCTCTAAAGAGAATTTAGAGTCCAGTGGGTCTGAACCCTTCCTTATACCCAGGAGAGAACTGAGGCCCAGGGAGGGCAAGTAACTTGGGTCTGTCACAACAGGACACACGGCTAGAGTCCATGGTGAGGAGGACAGCTCAGGCCCCCTGACCAGCCTGTGCCCTGCTGTTGTCTCTTGACAGTCACCCAAGCATGCTTTCTTCTCAGTGCTTTGTCAGGCTCTCCACTTCCAATAAATCACAAGTTCGTTCTAGTCACACAGAAAATCTAGTTTGCTCATTGTTCTGGTTTATTTTTATGCTACCTGTGTATCCCCTATCAGACACTAAGTAGAATATTTTTAACCCAGATTGTTTTCCTCCTCACATCTTCAGCGCCTGAGATCTTGAACTGTTAAGATATTGGTCATTCTTTCCATGCTGGCGTGACTCAGTATCAGACCAACTGGGAGCTCGAATTCAGGCTTCCAGCCTAGATCCACCATTGACCCACAGGGACCACTGGGAAGCCTTTGCCCAGGTTCAGTGCGACCGGGAAAAGAGCATGGCCCTCTTTTTCCACTTAGGGTCACTCAAGTTAAACAAAAAAAAGGTAATAACAAAATAACAAGAATGCATTGCATATACATAATACACTAATAAATATATAGTAATATTAATTGAACATTAACTGAATGTTATTAACATAAAAATTGAAACTATAAAATTTTAATGGGTATAATGATTGCTTTTCAATAGTGATCATAGATAGATACAGCATTGAATATTGGCCATACTCTGCTATAATGGAGAGTGCGCCACTCTAACTGCTGGAGGACACGTCCCAAGGACAATCTTGAGCACATTACTTATCTCTGCAGGCCTATGTTCTTATCTGTGAAATGAAAGGTCTGGACTTTCGAATTATTAATTTCGTAACTGAAAACCTGTCAAGTTCATTAACAAACAAGATGCTGAGTCTGAAGGCAAGAATAAATAGGAGGTGTGAGAACAGGATCATTAAGTTACTTTCAGTCGCCAGAAATTGGGGGAAAGACGTGGAGAAGCAGGAGGCAGGAGAGGGGGAAGGGAGGGGCACTGACCGGACTGACCGGAAGCGGAAGAAGGCACGCGCGCGGCTCTTCCTGCTGGGTGACTTCCGGCAGCATTAACAAACACGTCTGCGGTTTCACAGTGCACACGTGCGGAATGCCTCCGAGGCTGGCTATTGTAACCAGAAAGTCAAGTCCAAGAAGGGAAAGCAGAAAGGAATGGGACTTTTCACACCGCCCTGATAAGTATTCAGTGGGCGTGCAGAATCAAGAAAATTTCCCCCTGGAGCATTCGTGCGCCCTCCTCTGCTTGCCAGTTGTCTCTCCCTTCCAGACTCGTGATAAGTTACTATCTAGAGCTTACTCGGGGCCAGAAACCATTCTCAGTGCTCTATTAGGTATTCATTCATTGAATCCTTGCAACAACCCTAGGAGGTAGGTACTGTTTAGTATTACTAATTCTTTTCGACAGATAGGGAATGTGAGACACAGAGAGGTTAGGTAATATGCCCAAGGCTACACAGCTGTCAAATGGCCGAGCAGGATCCAAGCTCAGTGTCACTGCGTTGTTTGGGTTCTTAAACCTATCCTTGGATGTCACAAATCAGATATTCCTGTGTTCTTCACACATGAGATGCTTAACCTTCGGTACATCTTTAAATTCAGTCTCATCTTTATGTGGGCAGTTCCCTGGCTGGGAATCGAACCCAGGCCACAGAGTTGACAGCGCCAGTGCTGAAGCCTTAAGCCACTACACCACCAGGGAACTCCTTAAAATTCAGTCTCATCTTTAAACGGAGAGCAATGAAACCTATCTCCCTGGGTTATAGTGAGTATTAAATAAGTACAATGCTCAGTATATATGAAGGGCTTAATAATTTTTGTCTCTTCCCCTTAGAAGTCTCAGCACTGTAACTCTTCTTAAGTGTCATTTCCTCATTTGCTATCCTTTCTCATCATGGCTGATTTGGGAACCTGGTTTATCATCAATTGGTTCATCATAGAAAGAGAGTGTTTGTGTTTCTAAGGAGTGTGCGTGTGTATGTGTGTGCGTGCACGCCCTTGTTTTGAACATTTTCATATGTACTGAATAAAAGAATCCTTCTCAAGGCTTAGTATTTGCTGCCTGGAAAAAAAAAGAAAACAGACATACATGTTGCTAGAATTTGATAAACAGAAGCTTCCAGCTGTTATTCTTTCAACTGAGCCAAACACCTTATGCTCAATTTGAAATTGGTTTCCTTTCAGTTCCAGGGTCCTAACTGAGATGCCAGGATTGAACTCTCTTTCATCCTGATATCTTAATTGCTTAGTTCTAGCCACATACAGCATACTGAGTGTTCTTTCATGGGACAAGAGACAGTTTTGGAAAATAAAAGCACTCACTTTTTCTCCATTTCTAATTTACTTAAAAAATTTATAGTAAATGCCTTACCTAAGTTCCATTGAATTTTATACCAACTCTATTTTATACCAGTAATTCATTAAATACCAACTCTAGATTTTTATTGGCATCTCCTACAACTTCATTTTCTATGCCTAATAATTTGAAAAGAAGAACCTTATTTCTGTGGGTAATTCATCCAGAAGCATTAAGAATAATAATTTTATTGAAAACCTGACAAAAACAAAACAAGTTGATAGAATTAGGAAACATAGAATATAATAAATGTCTTTTAAATCATAAAAGTTATCATGAATAACCATACACCAATAATTTTGAAACCTGTATTAAACATATTAATTTTTGGAAAACTGTATAAAGCCAATACCGACATAAGAACAAACAGAAAATTTCAAGGAACCAACCTATTAAAGATATTAAAATTGTATGCATAAAGTTCTTTTTCTTTCCTTCAAAATGAAGTTCTAGTCTCAGATAATTTTATGCCAAATTTTAAAGGAACCAATAATCCTGACTTCAATAAATTGTTCCAGAACACAGACAAATAAGGAAAGCAGCCCAATTTATGTATGAGGTTATGAGTTTATACCAAAAACTAGGTTAAGGACTTACAAGAAGAGAAAACTTACAGACTATTTTCATTTAATAAGATAGATGCAAAAATCCCAAATAATATATTAGCTAGCTGAATCCAATACAATATTTAAAAATGTATCATAATCAAGTAGGGGTTTTTTCCCCAAAAAAGTAAGATAGATACACATTTTTAAAGGCCATTTAAATTCATGTTAATGGACTACAGGAGAAAAATGACATGTTCACCTCAATAAATATTAAGAAAACAATTTTCATGAATTTTCATGAATTACATGAATTAAAAAAGCTAAAACTACAAGTAGGAGAGAACTTCTGTAACCTGACAACAAGCAACCGTGAAAACACCACATGACAAGCCTTGTACTTAATGAAACCACTTTTCACTCATTTCCTTTCATGCTGGGAAAGGACAGGGCTTACACTCTTGCCATTATTGTTAATCACGGCATCCGTGGAAGATTCTAAGGCCCTTCCTAATTATTCCCTATCTCTACCAGGCCCATCTCCAGCTCAGGATCCTTCATGTCACAGAGTGGACTTCCCACCCTCTTGCTATCAAGTTTGGCCACGCCACATCCAACAAGGGGCTGTAAGGGTTACCATGTGGTTCTGCCTTTGATCACTTCCCTCTGCCGTGGAAGCCCATCTTGCAGATGGGACTGCTTCTTCCATCTGGACCCCAGAAGAAAAGAGACAGAACTGCAGCCAACTACTCGTGGGTAAATGTGATCAAGAAATAAATCTTTGTTTTTGTAAACCCCTGAGATTCGGAAGTGTTTCTTATCACAACCTAATGAAAGCTGACTAATACAGTTACAGAAGTCCTTTCCAACATAAAAATATTTTTAGTTAGCTATAAAGACTAAAAGAGAATAGGCAAAATTTTTATAATTACATGAAAGAATGATTTACAATAAAAGCCCAAAGATTGCAAAACACTAAAAGAACTAATAAAATTTAAGGGGGCTTCTGGATACAAAATCAACCAAAGCATTAATAAATTACAACAGCAATAACATACAAGCGATACTCATGCCTCGAAAAGGTGGACCATAACTTCCCGACTCTTATGTGTGGGCTGCCCATAGAGACTTCCTTCCAAAGACTGCAGTATGCAAAGAGGAATAGAAGAATAACTTTACAGTAGAGAAACCTACAGAAATACCTCAGCTGAGTGAGCAAGGTTAACAGCAATACTAGTCATGTTGATAGCTTCTACTCTTGATATTATGCAATGAGGTTGACACTTCCGCTGTGATTTTCCTCTCCAAACCCATAACTCCTGTCTAGCCATAGAAAAGCATAATAAAAACCCAAACTGAGGAATACGCTGCAAAATGCTTGGCCAAAACTCAAAAAGTCTGAGAAGTTGTCAGTCTGAGAAGAGTCTAAGGAGGCATCACTCTCAGATTGGTGATCTGGGTTCAAATCATGGCTTGTTTCCCCTCGAAAAAGTCTAGTTTCTTTGTCCCTCTGGAAATAGGAACAACCACTCACATCATAATCCAGTGATATTTGACAGCTTATATTTGACTTTTTTTCTTCATTTGTCCATGAACTAGGTATATATGCAATAAATGGGAAATAAATGATGTGTCAAATGCTACCTCAGCATAAATACATAAATATCTGATCATGTTTTGGGTCCTAAAAAGATAGGATTAACTTGAATATCAAAGAAGACAAAACAGTGGAACATCAGCCAGAGCTAAATTCCTAAATAATAATACCCAGTAGATACAGAGGATGCCAAAAAATAATGTACACATTTTAAGAAAGGAAAAATCTGTATCAAAATTGTAATACTCAATATATGCCAATAACAAAAGATGAATACAAGTCACGTTAACTTTTGTAATTGCAAGAGTTGCTCAAGGCGGTTACCATCCGTGTCCAGATACCTCTGGGTACAGCGAACTACTGTGTAAGCAGCAGTGACCAAAGTGTACGCTTGTATCGCTGCACGCGTGCTGTTTCAGTTTTGCCCCGAAGCACCGCCAGTGTACCTGGTTTTCTATAGTGCACCACATCCTTTAAGGTCCCCCATAGGTAGAAATCAAGGGGTGTTAAGTCAGGATAATGTGGGGGAAACTCAAACAACATTCTGGAATTGTGAATACCACTTCAAAATGGTCTTGTGCTCCTCAAATGACAACCGTGTTTCTGCCACTTTCTTTGACTGTCCTGCCTGTCTCGTGGTGACACTAACATTCATTTGATTAATGCCATCTTTTGAGTGAATGTCATACTACACATTGCTACTATAACTCAATTCACCATCTAAAAGTAATATATACATAACATCTTTAAAATGTGTACACATTTTTTTGGCATCCCCAGTATAGTGACACCTTGCACATGTCAGCTACTATGCTAAGACTTTGACGTGCATTGTCCACTGGTCTTAATCCTCTGAGGCAGAGACAGGTACTATTAGCCCCAATTGGTAGATGAGGAAACTGAAGTCCGAGAGCGTTAAATCCCAAGTGGAAAATGATGGAGCCAGAATTAAAATAGTGTCAGTCAGGGCTACATTCAGCTATATGTATCAGAAACCAGACGTCAGTGGCTTACGGCTCATACATTAGCTTGGGTAGTCATCCAAGACCCAGTTTCCTTCTAGCTTCCAGCTGCACCATCCTTAGCACGTGGCCATTATCCTCAAGGTCAGGAGCTGGCTGCTCCACCTCCAGATGCAAGAAGCAAAGAGAAGGGGGAAAGCAAGGGACAAAGGACATGCCGGCAGAATCCGTTCCTTTTTACAAGAACACGGTAGCTTTTCCACTAGAAGTCTGTTCACAACTTGTTGACCAGAACAGTTGAACACAGCTACTGAAGCTACAAGGGAGTACGGAGGTGAGACTACTTTTAACCTGGCGTATGGTTGCCCTGACTAAACCTGGGCCTCTGCTACTAAGAAGCAGAGAGTGGACATCGGGGAGACCACCACAGCGCCCCTCATGCATCCGAATGGCTCCTGGATGCTAACGCTCTGTAAACAAAATGTGTTCATAACCTCTATCCCAGCACAGAGTCAGGAATTCTACCCTCCCCGCTCCCCCAAACGTGTGAGGCCACCTTGTCGCCGAGTCCTTCTTTTTGTTAGCACTGCTGCTGCTGACACCCAGCCCTGGAGCCAAGAGGAGGGAAGGCTGAATGGCGTCCAGGCCCCCTCTCCGCCCCTTGCCTCCCATACCCTCTTTCAACGCAGTAAATGACCATCAAGCCTTCTGCTCCCCGATGCCCAAACACCGAAAATAATTTTCTTTGAGAAGACTTTGTTCAACCTAATTTGTGAGTAAAATGTCCTAAGGGCGGCGGTGAAAGGCCCAAGATAATGAGGAAGTCTTCCAACTCCGGGGAAGGGAGATCTGCCCTCCGAGTTACCATACACCATTAATCAATTGTTACCAGGCAGAGTCACGGAACCCAGATAGGGGTCAGCGGATCACATGACCCACGGCACGCCAAACCGCCAGGGTCCTGCTGCTTCCACTAAAGCAGAAGTGACTTGGTAAGTATTCCTGATTAGCAGAATTCACAACCTAAACTGATTTTTTATTGAGGGTTTAGTTCAGACTGTGGGGAGTCACTGAGTAAAGCAAATCAGAGAAGCTGGGGGAGGCAGGCGGTCACCAAGTAAATAGGATACGTTGTACCATTTACAAGGAAAACAAATTGGAAATAAAATTACATTAGCACTTCACCCAGTTTAATTTAATGCATCCTTATTTGAAAATTGCAAGTACTTCTACTCATTATTTTCAATAAACATTTCAATGTAATCTTGTCTTTTTTTTTCAATCCAAACCATAGTTGCTATATTTCAAAATTTTCATTTCGATTTTTTTAGATGCTCTGTAAAGTCGATGCTATTATCTGAGACTTGTGACCATTTTGCTCTTGACTGACTTCTGTTTGATATTGCTTGTATGGTAAGGCATTTTTATTTGTAAGAGTATCTTTAGATGGTTCTGAAAGGTAAATACGTAAATATCTCAACATCTTTTAACTATTTCTTATTTTACCAAACCCCAAAATCCAAACTCCCTCTCTGTTATTTTATTCTTCCTTAATTCTAGAATTTTCTCAGGACTAAGAAAAACTATAAATTAAAACAAAGAGGTCAAATTATTACAAAGAACAAGGCGATGTTTAGTTTAGTTTAGTTTATAAACAATTCCTTCCTATCTTGGTTCAAGCTGTTCTTTTGGTCATACTTAGGACAAGGCACTGGGTACTGACCACATTTAATAGAAACACACAAAGGACAGCCAGAGAAATAAATTGGGCAATGTTAAGGCTCCATTTTCATATCAGGCTAAATATGGAATAGTTAGTGCCATTCCATTATGTACCTGGAAGCCACCAGATTGAGTTCCTAAAATGAAAGGATCCCTCTATTTTGTCAAAAAAATAAAAAATTTTCCCACATGCATACCAAAGCGGAAAATTCTGTGTAGATCTCATTCACCATGGCAAAAGGTGAAGAGGCAAAGTGATTTAATTTAGGATATCTGTTGTCTAGTTTTGGTTTAGGCTAAATCTTTTCTAACTAATATTACAATTGTTTTTTTAAGTTCTGGAAGTCAGCATGTCAGATGAAATGTTTAGGAATCTCTCTAGACAGGGGCAGAAGATAATCAGAAGTTAAATCTTGCATGCATTTTGACCAGCAATCACACTTTTAGGAATTTACATTATAAAAATAATAAAAAAAGTACACATAAGAATGTGTAAAATATATTCAGCATATTCATCACAAAAATATTTGCTATAGTGAAATTTGAAGTCCCCAAAATGTCCCAAAATAATGAATTGGTTAAATTATGATGCTACAACGAAATTCACAGTAGGTATTTAAAATGGTTATGCAGATCATCACTATGTGTTGATACTGTAAAGATACCCACAGTTCATTGTATTAGGGGGAAAAATCTGCTTAGAGAACAATGTATGCAATATGTACTCATTTTTCCAAAAATAGTACAAAAATGTAATATGCTATGAAAAATGTACGAAAGGATATGCTCCAAAATGTAAACAGTGGTTGTCATTGGGTTACTAAGCCATAGATAATTTTCATTTTTTCCACAATAGACAATTTATGTCAAGGTCATGGCATAATATCCAACACATGGAGGGGCTCAGTATATATTAGATATTAATTTTATCAGGGTTTGAGTTTTGTCAGCCATTGCAATCTGGTGTGCCACTGTGTTTTTGTACCTCTCTAAGTAATCTCTTTCTCTTTTGTTTCTTTTTAAAAACAATAGTGAGAAAACTACGCAAGAAGCAATTTCCATTTTGAGGGGGAAAAAGGGAGGGGGGAGGTTAGGGGAGAGGTTCCGGCACCGATGCCTGCCTTCCTGTCTGGGTTAGTGACATGCATGCAAAGGGCCTAAAGAGAGAGGTGGAGGCAAAGTGAGAAGGAAGGCTTCACCACACTAAATAAAAAGCAAACAATGTGCATTATCAGCACCCTAAGATGTACCACTCTGCTGGGAAAGCCCAAGACAAAAGAATTATCGGACTCCACAGTTCAAAGCATATTGCACCTGTCAAAATGTCTGTCATCTTCTATGGAAATGCGCCATTTGGAGAGAGAAAAGGGAAACTTCAGCAAAGTCACTCAGGAACAACAGCTTACTTTGTCTCCTTCCTCTGGCCAACTCCTCCATCTGAAAGCCATTTAGCTCCATGCTAAAGATTGCCTGGAAGGACCAGACAATAGGAAGGTCTCTTTCATTGTCAAGGACAGTTACACTTTGAAGATGACGTTCAAAAGAGGTTAAAATGGGTCAACAAGCAATTGTTGAGCTTATTGCAAGGACATGTGAAGAGAACATTGTTAAAGTCACACACAAAAACATCTTGAGCTCAAAGGACTCAACTTTAACCTAGAGGAGGTGTGGGAAGGAAAGAACTAACAAGCAATACTGATTTCGTCCCAAAGAATTAAGGGGGAGGGGCTCTACCTCAAGAGGATTAATTGACAGTTTGGGGATGTCTTTGCTATTCCAAATATCCACCCACACTGTGTTTTAGAAAGATAAGTGTAATTTAGGGCAAAGTGAGAAAAATAGGATATTTTTATAATGTAAAATATGCAAGTGGTGCTAATTCCCTGCGGACTATTACATTTGCAAGAATCATATTTTCTGAATGCACTTTAGGAAATATGTGTGGCATTTAATCAGATGATAGGTAAATGGCTGGGGGGTGTATTTAAACAGTGGTTACTATTGTGTGATTTCTTAAATATCCTTAAAGGAAAAGCTTAGAAACCTGTCTGAAAAAAAAGCTGATCTAGAGAGAGGCAGAGTGACACATTCAAGTCAGCCCGCCTAGGTTTCTGGCTTGGCTTTGCCCCGTGCGCATCACGTGTCTGGGGACAACTTAACCACGCCACTCTCAGCGTCCACCTGTGTGAAAGGGGACAGCACCAACAGGCCCTGGGAGTAGCAGGAGGATTAAAGGAGTGTCTGCATCCAGGAGAAATGAGAACACAGGTCCATGCAAAAATGTGTACACAAGTGTTTAGAGCAGCCTGATTCTTAACAGCCCCAAAGTAGAAACAACCCCAATGTCTATCAACTAAAGAATTCATAAAACACAATGTGGTAGCGTCATACAATGGTGTATTATTCAGCCATAAAAAGGAATGAAGTGCTGACACATGCCACAACATGGATGAATACTAAAAAATTATGTTCATTGGAGGAAGCCCATCACAAAAGACCACACAGTATGTAATTCCACCACACTGTTGAATGACCAGAATAGGGACATTCAATAAAGACAGAAAGTAGATTAGTGTTTTAGGGCTGAGAGTGGGGGAAAGGGGAGCATAGGGAGATGATAGCTAACAAGTATACAGGGTTTCTATTAATATTTGAGTGGATAAAAATGTAAAATTGACTGTGGTGATGGTTGCACATATCTGTGAATATACTAAAAGCCAGTGAGTTGTACATGTTAAGTGGGTAAGTTGTATGGCACTACATCTTAATAGAGCTGTTAGAAATAAATGAAAGAAATGAAGCAAGAATGATCATCAAATCTTTGTGGGAAAAACAAAACAAAAGATTAAAAAGCAAAGAAATGAAGGAGAGATACTGTAATAAATGAGTCAGAACAGTACTTGGCACATAGTAAGTACTCAATAAACACTGACTAAGAATATTACTTTTATCAGTAAATATAGATCATGTGTATAGCTTTGGAAAAGAGTATTATTACTATGTCATCTGACCAATAGACTGAAATTTCCATTTTTGATCTTCAAGTTTTCATCTTTAAAGATTTTTTTAAATAAAAGCTTATCCCCTGACATGTAAAGATAATCTATCCCTACAGAGTCTATTTCAAAGGAAGATTTCAAAATGAAATGTAGCTTGTTCTCTTTTTAGGAGTTTGCCATTTAAGTATTTTAAATTATTTATGACTGTCAACTCTTTTTTAAGCATAAGAAATTGACTAGCTACAAACGGGCAAAAAAATGAGAAAGGCCATTCACTCTGAAGTACAATAATGATTAGATTTATTCTTGAAAAAAATAGTCCTTGGACTATTTTTCAAAGGTCGCATATATTATGCCTAGATTAAAAAGAAAGCTTGATTTGGTTATCAATTTTCAAAATCTCAAACAACTCAAAAAGATAAAAGTGATGTGTAATCCCCCTGCCCCACCATAGACCCCTACCCTTCTCCCCACTTTCTCTCTCCATGCATTAATATACGGGGCTGTCCGGAAAGGATCCAGCCATATAGTGTGAAAAACAGAGGCGTTGATGGCTGGAGTTTTTCCAGACAGCCCTCATATGTATTAATTTATAGATCTACAGATATATTTCATTTTATAAAATAAGTTATCTATGCCTTTGGCCTTGCTCAAAATGCATTTACAAAGAAAGGATTGAAATTTATGCTTCAGGGTGCTTCATTTGCAAAAGGCTTTTCCAAGACCTCTACTTAATTATACTCACAATTTTGCATTCTTTTCTTTAAAGAGACTCCTTCAAAATATATAAGCTCAGGCCTCATCAAAGACCCCTGTTGGTACTTCCTGTACTACCCATTACTTTGTCCTTTCAAATCCTATACTCTCCAAAATCAAGTTCAAATCCTACCATGTGAGGCCTTCTATGATTATTTCAACCCAAATTCACCTCTCCCTTGTCTACGGTTCCACTGCACTTGTTTACTAAACAACTTCAAACCTTATTTCCCAAACCCTTAAGGTCAGTTGAGTTTTGGAACTTAAATTTTTGTGTATATTATGGTTCATAAACTGTAAATTATGTAATGGTGCCTAAATCGTATATTATATAATGCTATCTATCAGGATCTCAGGTAACACTATATAATAAAATATATTAACACATCTTCATCAAAATACATAAATACACCAATTGAGATAAATAAAGGCTATTAATAACTTCACTTCAGTTTGGGTCATAACTAATACCAAATAATTATAAAAAAAAATACTTTCAGTATTCAGAGATTTCGGAGTTGAGAATTATGACTAAAGGATTATATAGACCTGCACATTACTGCGTGATTATTTAATGTCTCCACAGCTAGTGAATGCTCATAAGTGCTGTTTGAGTTGAGTCACACTTCTCAAATCTCTCACAATTACTATCTAGGAGAGTCAGCACCCAATAAGCACTTCACGGTTGATGTCCATATCACTGAGTTCCAAATCAGACTGACTCCCATAGGAGAAGGTAGACATGGGTTACAGGTCATGGAGGGAGCAATAGAAGAAGAGTCCAGGCTAAACTCCCAACCATGTACACCCAGAATGAGGAAAACCAGTCGGAGACAGCTTGTTACATTCCTCCAGGGAAGAATGGCTGTTTTATTAGGACTGCTTTCTTTAACTCTGATTCTTTCTTCACTTCTTTGAAAAGAAATCCTTCCTTTGAACCCCACCAGTTTACATGAACTCTGGCATACTTAGATAGAGTTTTGAGCAATGTTTTCTCAAGTGTGTTCCATGGGATACTAGTGCCGCAAGACATTAATAGATGTTAGTTTTTAAAATACACATACATGTATACATACACAAACATACACATGTATCAGGGTTGCCTGGTCAACCTGGGAATTAAATCCCTTAAAGCAATAATTTCTTAACCTGATAAAAAAATCAGTTGAACTAATGCATAATTAAACAGGAAATTATAATATCTCACAGTGAAAATTTTACATTAAATCTATGAGTTTGGCCACACACTTTTTTCCAACCAAACAGCATGAAGTTGAACTTCTGGTTGTCATATGCCTCTGGTGAGCAGATGCCATCATGCCCTCAGGAAACCATAGCAACCACCACTGATAACCTGTGAACTCTCTTATGATAAAATCATGTTATAAATAAATAAAAATAAAAACATATTTATTATAAAATCATATTTCTCTGGAACAAGAAAAACCTCTAAAGCAGGCGTGTCCACCCTGCAGCCCAGGAGGGCTTTGAATGCGCCCCAGCACAAATTCTGATAATGTTATGAGATTTTTTTGGCGACCTTCTTTTAGCTCATCAGCTGTCATTAGTGTGAGTGTATTTTACGTGTGGCCCAAGACAGTTCTTCCAATGTAGCCCAGGGAAGCCAAAAGGTTGGACACCTGTGCTAAAGTTTCAGGGGAACTTTTTTTCTTTAAAGTGCATTATTACTCCTAGAGAATGCTAATTTTCAAAGGAATCAAATCATCCTCAAAAGACTAAATGAACTCCCAAATGTTAAGCGGTTACTGGTTATAACTCAAAATTTCAGACCTTTTGAAATTTTGAGGCTTAAATTTGAACTTTAGACTTGATGATAGGCTTATACTTAATACATATGAAGTCTAAAGTCCATACATACATATATATATAGTATATATATATATAAAGTCCATATATGTATATGGACTTTAGACTTGATATATATATATGGGCTTTAGACTTTTACACACACACACACACACACACATACTGAAGGGGGTAAATGCAGTGGGATTTAACAACTTCTATGAATCTAACCCTATGGATCCAAGCCTGTGGGAAATTTTCAAGGAACTTGAGTGTATATGGATTTATTGGTCACATTGATTTGTATTTCTCTCTCAATATTGAAAGAAAAATAACTACATTGAAAAGAAAACATGAAATTCATAAAATCATTTGATAAAGTCAGTCCCTGCTTGCCTTGTGGTGAAAAGCTATGTTTAACTTTTCACCAAAATCAGAAACGGTGCCTGAAATAAGCACTTCGATAAAATGTTCCCAGAGCTGCTCCAGCATGTTTTAGTACAAATCAGAACATTCAATATGTCTTTTGGATTAAACTTAGTTCCAAGTCTTTCAGGGCCTTCAAAAAAGGACCCAGCCTCAGGTTTCTGACATAAAAAACCTCAATGCAGCCCGAAGAATTCTCCTAGCTACATCAGAAGTAATCAAATGTCATGTAACGATTGAATTACAAACACTCGCCTCTGTTTTCCAAACCGCTGGGTAAAAGCTGAGAAGGCCCTTAGCAAACATCCTCAGGCCCAGCCCAGGCTTTACGGTTTACCTGGTTTACCTGGGCGGGCAGAACAAAGAGGGGTCCCGCGCCCGCCGCGGGCGCAGGGCGAGTGGCACGCGAGGTCCCCCATCCCCATTGTGAGGCAGAAGTGCTTTGTGACACTGGGAGACACCGCAGAACAAAAATACTATTAGAAATGCTTCAAAGGGAACATTTTTGGCTGCGATGGAGACTTTTGACATTATTTATTAGGTTCAAACCGACTTCACAAAAGCCCAGCAATGGTGCTGCGGAAACCCGTGCCTCCGAGGCCCTTGCCCTGTCCCGGGCAGGCACTGACGGGGGGACGAGCTGCCCTCGCGGAGCCATCCCCTCGCAGCGGCCAGTGCCGGCCTGGGCCTGGGCAGAGCGGACGGAAAGGCCGGGCCGGGCGCGGGGGGAGCAGGGCAAGCCTTGCTTGACCCCTTGGAGGGGAGAAAGGTGGGAGCCCCGGCAAGCTGAGGAAGGGGAGCCCCTGCCAGCTCGCCCTGGCGCGGGGCGTCTGCCCTCGGCTCCCTTGTCCCCGGGGGATGAGGATGCGTCGGCAGCATCTCCGGTGCCATGGCAACTGCGCCTCCTCCGACCGGGCTTCCGCGCGCGCCCTGGAGCCCGCCTGGGGACGCTGGGCCGGCCCGGGCGCCTGCGGCGGCTGCCGTCCTCTGCTCCAGCTCGGCCTCGGAGCGACTCCGGGAGACCCTCGCCGGCGCACAGGGGGGCTGGCTCCTCCTGCAGAGACCGATGGCAGTGGCGGGCCTCGCAGCAGGACCTGGAGGACAGAGAAGCGTAGGGTGACACGCAGGTGGGCGGCATTTACGCGCCCCGCGGGGACTTGGGGAGACCATTCTCTAACGGAATGTGCGAGAGACCGACAGTTGCAATGTTCGGGGAGGGGCTGGGGGGTGCGCTCACGTGACCCTCACCTGCTCCCCCACGTTTCTCTACGAGAAAACGAAGTGCTGTCCGTCCCTCCCCTACGGTCGGACAGCATCCCCTCCCAATAACTTTTATTTTACAGAATCCTCCTAATTCTTTTTATTTCAAGGAAAACTGTTCAAAACTCCTAAAACGAGGGAACCAGAACTGGTGACTAAAACAGGGCCTCAAATTCTAAATCGGGGGAGAGTTTGTGAATGGAAAATTATTGAGTGGCATTAGATGTCATGCAAAACAAATAGAATCCACAGCTCTTTTTAGCCTTACGGCTGATAATCTAAAAATCTCAGAGGCAACTACTTCACAAGTTCTTTTAGGAATTTCTAATCAGCTGAAAATGAAAATGATGAGTGAATTACTATGATGCTGTGTTTACGCAGTGCATACAAGATACATGCACACTAATGATAACACATCTGATCTTTTTTCTTTGTCCAACCAAATCATGTAAAAGATGAGGTATTTTTTTATAATACAGTCAACACAGTAAAAGAATATATGTGTGTATGTATATATATTCTACCTGCATTTTCATATACACATATATAATGTGTGTATGTATATATCATACATATGCACTTTGAAGTTTTTAACTGAGAAGTTCTGCCCATTGACCCACACAAATTAAAGTCTAATTCCTCAGTAGTTAATTAAGAGAATTTCCATGCTTTAAATCACTTCCTACAAGATTTTAAAGGGCTTTGACTAGCATGTAGATATCTAGAATATTTGGAATAACATACTTGCAAATTTGCAAATTTTACAACTATGTAAAAGATCATTTGCAAATTTGAAAAATATGTAAAAGATTTAAAATATACATTACTCTCCTAACAGTGGGTGTAAAATAGCCAGCCTTTCTCTAGGTAATTCAATTTAGTTCATCACATACTGTTTGTTCTACGCCCGGTATGTGGTGAGCATCTCCCGTGACACACCCGACATAACCAAGTCCAAGAGTGAGAATTACTTGGTGAATCTCATTTCTTCACTGTGAGAATTTATTTTCTGGAAATAAAGTGGGATGGCCCTTCGATATCTCCAGGGCACTGGTTCTCAACCTCCCTAATGCCACGACCCTTTAATACAGTTCCTCACGTTGTGGTGACCCCCGACCATAAAATTATTCTCATTGTTACTTCATAACTGTAATTTTGCTACTGTTATGAATCGTAATGTAAATATCTGATATGGAGGATGTATTTTCATTGTTACAAATTGAACATAATTAAAGCATAGTGATTAATCATAAAAACAATATGTAATTAAATATTGTGAAATATTTATTTCTAATTACAAATAAGTGAAATTTTGTCTTGAAGCATGAGGTAGCTGCTCTCTACACACGTGTGACTGGTCTGCATAAATACATTATGGCACCAACCCCGGCACATACACCTGTATTTGTGTGGGGTGTATGTGATGGGGTTGGCGCGATGACGTCATCACGCCGGTACCCGTATGTGGGCGTGTCTGCATGTGGGCGGACCCGCCTGGAGACGGGTAGAGAGGAGCGGCGTCTGGGTTCCTAAGACCATGGGAAATACGTGTTTCCGATGGTAGTAGGTGACCCCTGTGAAAGGGTCGTTCGACCCCCAAAGGGGTCGCGACCCACAGGTTGAGATCCCCTGCTCTAGGGATTAATAAATAAAAGCTTTCAGAGAACGGAACACGCTGCCTTGTGAAAACTATGTGCTTAATAGATGTTTGTCGATTCGGATTTCCAGCCTTGGCAGACGACCCATTCATTGTCATCAATAATCAGTTCAAGGAGATTCCATCAGAGAACATAGATGTTGCTCTGGAATGTGGAACGATGGAATTCGACCTAGACAGAAGACTGTTCTCTGTCTTGAACAAAAAAACCAGGAATTCCTTCCCCAAATACACTTGGATAATGATGCAATCTATAACAAACTGACTTAGAGGGGCAGTGAGGTGTGATGGAATCAATAAGACTTTGGGGGCCAGAGCATCACAGATGCCAATCCTGGCATATCGTGTGGCTTAAGCTTCTTTGTCCTTGCCTAAAATATGAGGATTGTATTACCTACTTCAAAGGGTTGTTAGTGGGATGCAGTTTGTCTATTCATCTATTCATCCATTAATATTTGAGCGTCTGTCATGTGCCTGGCAGTATTCTGGACACTGGAGATGCAGAAAGGAATAAAGCTGGCGGTATCCCTGCACTTACAGAGCTTCTGCTGTCGTTGTGGGGAGAGGAAATGGGGAAGGGAAGTAGACTACTAAATAAGCAAATGAAGAAATGTTTAAGTGTTAGCTGGTGGTCAACTATAAGGAGGAAAATAAAGCAGGACAGGTTAGGAAATAGTACATAGGTGATATTCTCAAGTAAAGACCTGAAGTACATGAAAAAGCAAACTAGGTAAGTATCTGAAAGAACGTCATAAACGGTAACGTATCTATTCCACGGTACGTGTCAACACCCGAGAGTTGTTATTGTCATCTTCGACATCTTACTATAAAAATGCTCTGATCTGGAGTCAAATTGGTGGGTTTGAAACCTGGCTCAGCTCTATAAAGTTGTAGAATCTTTATCTAAACCCTCAGAAAGTAACAGCGCTTCTCTCAGCGGGTGGCCATATGGATCAAAACGGAAGATGTGTGTTCGGATTTTAGCCCATTGCCTTATAGTAAGACTCTAAACAATGTGAACCAACCAGCACCACGTCCTGAAGCCCAGCTTCCCAGAAATGAGGGAATCTCTGATTCGGCATCTTTGGCAGATGATCTTCCAGCCCCTACTTCAACACTTCCAGCACAAGCAGTATCTGCTCCTTTGGTTCAAAGAAAGTTCCCCTTTTTATTTAATCAAAATACGTCTTTTTCTGCTGTCGGTGAATTCCAACAAATTGTTCAAACATTTGGAGAAAAATCCACCAAAAGAACATTTTGTAAAAGAAAGTCTACATAAAGTCTATCTAATCCTTCTGCATGACAATTCCTAGACGAGTTGGAGATGTGCACTATTTCCTCACGTTTTCTCTACACCTGTCTGAACATCAACAACGCCATGAACACCACCACCATCATCACGAACACCACTCAGGTCCTGCCCCGTGCAGGGAGTTTTATTTAGACCCGTCCTTCTAGTCACATCTCTTCGAGGCAAGACCTGTCATTAGTTCACAAACACTGGGCTCAAAGAACATTTCTGGGACTTGATCATGTCTACAGAACTGAAATGGAAAAAAGCTCATTCCTTCTGGTCCATGTCCTTACTTTTAATCATTCCTCCTGTGTGTGATTTGGGGACACTTCATTATCATATTTCTCATCCTAGGAATTCACATCTTCCTTCTCTTTAAAATGGTGATCACCACATTGTCCACCTAAAAGTGTTAGACGAGGATTTCATAAAATCGTGAAATGCTCAGCACAGTGTCTGCTATCTGATGAGAGCTTAATAAATGGGCGCTGGGGTGACGATGACAATAATTATATTACCATTATTATCTGGCGCAATGCTTGAATCACCAAATTACTTGTTATCAACTCACACTTGTTCTCTCCTCCAGTACGATAAATACTCGGTAACAAGTGGCCTTCCATTAAGGACTGTCGGACACAGTTCTTACCAAACCTTTTGGAATAGGATCTGCCGTCGAGTCAGTAACTCTGCTGTTTATAGTGACATTAAAAATAAAATATGACCAATCGAAAAGACAAGGCGAAAGAAACACCAGTAGGAACCACGAAACGAGACCTACCGGCTGGGACGACCCCCCTCCTGGAATTCTGAGGGGGCTGGCTGTGAAGTCTCACACGTCTAACGATGTGCGTGCCCGCGGCCTCCAGGGCCACGGGCTGTGCGGAGTGAGCCCGAGGAGGCTTCCTTGTCACTTGCTGTTGCAGAAATGGACAGCTCCAGGCCTGCTGGGGTGCTCTTCTGTCTCTCTTAGGAATCTCTTGTCTGACAGCGGGGGTCAGGGGGGTCTCACCCCACCCACCGCATGGCGCTGGGCGGGGCCCGGTTTCTCTGCGGCTTTTTCCTTTGGAGGAAGCTGTACCCACAGCGGGGACCTCACACTGGCGAGTACAAAGCTGTTTTTGCCATGCCATTGGAGTCTGGATCCGTTCTGCAATAGGTAAACACATTAGTTTGAAAGCATATCACTTCAATGGCACCCACTAACTTAATGACAGGAAGGATGGATTTGTGTTCGTTTCATATTTCTATCCTGAGCAAACAAGTGACAAAGGAGCCAAGGACCTGGGTGACTGAATGGGAGAAGCAGAGGAGGGAAAAGATGTGGGAAGAAAGGCTGAAGGCTGAAAATGCTTTTGTTGAGTTCAAGCTACCTCGCAGGTCCTGTGGGTCATTTCGTCCTCCAAGAGCTGTATCTAACAGATACTACTGAGATCTCCATTTTACGGGTCTGAAAGCTAGTTTGAGGCTTATGGGCTGAATTGTGTCCCCCAAGAAGTTCTAACCCTCAGCACCCAAGAATGTGACCTTATTTGGAAATAGGGTCTTTGCAGATGCAAGTAAGGTGAGATGAGGTCATTGGGGCGAGGCTTTAATTCAGTATGACCAGTGTTCTTATACAGAGAACAAGCAGACACAGGCACACAGGCCTAATGCCATGGGAGAGGCAGAGACTAGACCCATGTATCTACGAGCCAAGGGGCACCAGAAGCTAAGAGAAAGGCATGGAATGGATTCTCCCTCGGAACCTCTAGAAGATGCCAATCTTGCTGACAAGTGGCCTCCAGACTGGGAAAAAAAGTCATTTTACTCTAAGTCAGCTAGCTTGTGGCTCTTCGTTACAGCAGTCCTAGGAAACTACATACACCCACAATCGTCCCAATTTACACATGCTGTCCCGGAGTAATTATTAATAGCAGCCCTTTTCACTCAAAACAACAAAACCATGTTCAAATTTGCAGGATAGAAAAGAGGTAGGTACGGAACGGGAGGAGGAAAGAAGTCGATTTCTCGAGTTCTACTATAGCCAGAATCTGTGCCTGGGTGGAACAACTCCTAACAAAACTCACACGCCCTGTCACAAGGTGCACGCCAGTGGCAAAGAGGATGCTGGCCACGTCAGGTTCAAGGACACACTCCCAAACCACAACGGTATCTGCAGGCGGGAGAGTCAAAGCGAATGCCTCCAGGGGCCTTGCAGATCCTAGAAATGAGAGAAGCCAAGTAGGGCCACCCTGAAAGTATATGGTCCCAGCAGCAGAGGCCACCACTACTCAGTTCTTGTCTTTTATTGCCATGAGGGAAAGGGGACCCAGTGTAGATAGATTTTTCTGGATTTTCAGGGGAAGCAAAAATATGTTTGTTTTGTTTTGCTTTGTTCTGTTTTTAATATGTATGTAAAGATTCCCGATTTTTAAATATCAGTACTCACTCGATTTTTTTTTTTTAATACAGTGAGGGTTACACAAAACACATCACTGCCTGAATCACCACAGGCCACCAGTGTGCATCTCCGGCCAGCCCGATACAAGTCACACTACCGCGCATCTCCTTGCGTACCGCCTTCCTCTCAGAACGTAAGTGCTCAGCTCAGGACCCTGGGAATGCATCTGCAAGCTCTGCGCCTCAGCTCAGGACCCCGGGAATGCATCTGCAAGCTCTGCGCCTAAGCAGATTTTAGAGTTCTAGAAGTCTCCACCTCCTCAGGAAGACCGAGCTCTTCATATTCAGTTTAATTGGTTGTCCCTGTTTTGTCATGAAGCCCCAAATTTGAAATAGTAGACACATTTATCAGACTTTCCGAAATGCAGAGAAACATCTAGAATCTTTCAAAACCATAGCTCTGGGCCTCTTGATGCCAGAGGAAAATCTTCACCACCAGAACCAATGGCATGTGTTCAGCCCTCATTCTGTTGACACACCTTCACAACCCGGAAGTCAGGGCTTGAAAGGGACCTTGCGGCCCTCCTCACCCACCTCTGCTTAAATGTTAGTACTACCCCCAGGGGCCTGAATGCCACTGCCTCTGCACCAGATTCACTGCTTATCAGAGGAGCAAGTAAGTAACTTTGTATTTGCAGCCTAAGAGGCATATTAGATAGATAGATAGAATCTAAAAGCCACCTTACCTGATATTGAGACCGGTGATGACTATATTTATTTATATAGCTATTTTATCAACATTTCATGAGCTCATACCATATACTAAGTACTACTCCAATGACACAACACAGGCCAAGAGAATCGGTCATTCTGAGACTAATTGGCCTGCTAGTTTATAGCAAAATGAACTTCAATGTAGCAACCCAGAGCCTCCCAGTTTCACAGATCCCTGAGGGAATTCCAGGTTTTCTCTATGATGCAGCTATCAGGTTGCCTGAACGGAACAGAGCAGTCAGTTGCTTGGGTATTAAACAAACTGCTGGAAGTGGAAGGCCTTTTGCAATCTCCAGTGGCTTCCAGTCTTGTTTTTGGTTGTTTTTTTTTTAATTTTCCAAAATTATCTGCCAAGATAGTGACAGAAATTGAGCCAAAATGCATCGCTCATGATGTAAAGTTCAGTGCTCTTCATTAGGTTGCAAACCTCTTAAGTCTAATTCCGTACTTCCCAATCGTGGCTACACATCAGCCCATACCCGGCATGCTTTGAAAACTACAGATACGTGGTCCCGGGTCCCCAATGACTGCAGCTTGTGAACCCCTCAGAGATTACACTGTGCAATGAGGGAGTCACTGGTCTAATTCACTCATCAGAGGTGTCAGGTACTGTTTCAAACTTTATTCAGTCCAAACAGTCATGAACATGCTAGAGCCACAAAGCGAGGGGTGCCCCTCTCCTCAGAGCATCCCTGCTCTGCGGACATCAGGACTCGGTCCCCAGCATTACGCACCGCCTCACAGCCTGCACACCTCATTGGCTTTCATACCAGCCACCCCGCCCGGGCCTGACACAAACACTTGAGCTGATTCATCTCACTGAGCAAGCAGCTGAGGTCACTGAGCAAGCATCTCGCCCACACCCACACGGAAGCTGGCGCTGGGACCCACGTCTTAGACGTTGAAGGGTTTTTGTTTTTCCACGACACAGTCAGTGCCCGCCGTGACCGACGAGGCGTGGTGCGGACAGCCGGGCTGGCACCGGGGAGGGATGCGGCCGCCCAGGGCAGGCGCCTGGGCAGCACCGCCAGGCACAGGGGCAGGGAGGCGCCTCGGCTGAGCGCTCTGCCCGCCGCCCGACGTCTGCTCCCCCGAAAGCCCGCCTTCCACGTGCTCTCTCACTGGCAGGGGCCCGCCTGGCCCCACAGCTGGTGTGGTGGTCGAGTTTTGCCGTCTCCTTCCAGGTGAGGGCAGCTCGCCTCTTATTCTAGCGCAGGTCTCCCCTCTGCTGCTCACTGCATTGGAAATTGTACCGCGGCAGACAGGAGATTCAAGGCGCAATGAAATAAACTCGGAACCCAAAGCATTAGTCTTTCTCTTGAGCTGCAGGCTCGTGCCACCTCATGGCAGATGCTGGCTCGTTCATTTCTGTTCATCAGGAAAAGACGGTGGAGCCCGCGCACGCCGCCCCCAGACACCAGCCAGCGCGACGCTGCCCGCTCACACGCGCTCCGGCTCGTCCACCCGAACTTCTGTGTGTTCGGGTCCGCACTCCGTGTCTCCGACTCTCTCGGGCTTCTAGCCCCAGCACGTCCACGTTGTAACAAGACTCGATGTCCTTCTGACACCACCCCACCGCCTCCCTTCCTCTGGTCAGGGTCAGCCTCTCGTCATGCAACAGAAGACAGCTGAGGCACTCGGACACACTCCCCCTCCTCCCAGGACACCACCTCCTCTCCATCGGCCGTACTCAGTTGCACTTGAATCACAGACAGTATTCAGCCCTGTGCAATGCAAGGTTTTGTCATTAAACTTCTGAGCTAGACTACAAATCGTTCCAACCCAAGGTATAATTGGAGAGCCAGCACATTTGGTTTCCGGTGTATTCATTGAGTGAATGGCTCCAGGCCTTGGTATTCTCATTTACAGAGGAATTAAAGTGATCTCTAAATTATTCTCCAGCCCCAAACATCCTGGGAGTTTCTGGCTTTTATTTTAATTGCACTGAACATTTTTTTAATTACTATATTCCTTTTTTGAAACATTGCCATCACGTGAAATTGCTATTTTGTAGGACAAAAATGATCAAATGCAGGCAATATCATAGGTTACAACTTATCATCGTGCTTACAAGAGTAGACATGGCATATACACATAGTTTAAAGAAAACTGTCACAGGGAGTTCCTGTGGTGGTGTAGGGGCTAAGGCTTCAGTGCTGTCAGTGCTGCAGCCTGGGTTCGATTCCCAGCCAGGGAGCTACCCACATAGAGGAAAGAAAAAAAAACCAGACCCACCCAATTTCATTATATGAAAATCCACAATTTATTTGTCCATTCTCTTGTCGATGGGTGAAGTCCAGATATGTTTCGTTTTTTAGTATTACAAACAAGGCTGCTATGAACTTTCTAGTAATGTCCTCTGCCGCGTGTACTCTAGTTTGTCTGGGAATGGAATCGCCAAGTCCTCGGGCATGCACATCTTCAACCCTAGTGTCCCATACCCATTGCTCCTCAGAGCGGTTTGACCAGTTTGCTCCCCCCCCAGCAGGGTATAAGGCTTCTCGTTGTCCATCTTTGCCAGCCCTGCCGTTACTTGATTAGGCTTTCCAGCTTTTGCCATGCTGCTGGGTATAAAACAGTACTGCACTGTGGTTTTTAATTTGTATTTTCCTGATAAATAATGAGCTGGAGCATCTCTCCTCCCACCGAATCTTTAATCGGAATTACTTACCAACTATGTCAGGGTGGGTTGAGTTTCAGCCCCTTTTCTTTCTCCTGTCCTTCGTATTCTAACCAGCTGGTGAATGGTGACATGGCCCTGGAGGACACAGTGGGAAGCACTTGGATAATCCACAAAGTCCCTAATCTGCCTCTAAGTAAATAACCAGGAGTTGACCCACTGGGATTGTACTCCTGCAATTCCACTGCCATGACCCAGTGTGATAGTTCATGTCTTGCTAAAACTCTGGCCAAGCATGAATTTGCATGCAACTAAGTACTTGGACAATGCTTTCATCTCAATGATTAGCTTATTTCAACCACAGCTTGCCCGAGCCACAAAAGGCTTGTCCTACCTGCCTGTGGTTATCACTCCAGATGGTACGTCAGCCATCCTACATGAAATGGTTTTCACATTTCTCACCCTTTTCAACTGAGGATGTGCAGTTTCTCAATGCCCCTTTTTAAAAGTGATATTAAGATTAGAAAACATTTTAAACCATGTTGTTCCATAGCACACATTCAGGAACGCAACTCTTAATTATATTGATTCTGTAGGAAAAAAGCTGAAGTGTTTTCACCTCGAGCTGGAGAACGCAAAGGAAATGATATCTTTCTTAAATGATTGTGTGAGTAAATGATCCCGATGAATAAAATTAAGGAGAAGGGTGAAACAAAAAGTCACACATAAGAGTCAGGAACAATTGGAAAAGGAATCCAGGCTACCCCCATCCCTGGCCTTTGTTGAAGGGATCACCAGAGATCTATGTAGATATTATTTTGAAATTTAGAGCTTCAGCTTGTATGAACATGAATGCTCATGCTGAGTTTCTGCGTGCCTCTGTGAAACAGCAAAAAGAACCCTACAGACCCTATTCTTGCATTAAAGCAACACACTGTGGAAAGCCTGAAAATAAACCATCTATGCTTGATTAATTAGGTTTGTAAGTATTGTTTCAGAACCAAACAATATTTCTAAAGATTTCAATAGTTCAAAGATTGCCCTATGGCCGTCTGGCCAATACATCTTCTAACACATGCAGTTTACAAGCATTTTTCTTCCCAATATGTTGTCTTTGGTTGGTGCGACATTGTTTGAGGGCAGGGCTATTTGGGTCATCGTGGTTTTCTCCCCTGCACAGCAGTGGTGCTGAGCACAGCACTTTGACCATACATCTTCCATGTCATTTCCATCAAAGGCACATGATACTTCCTGGTGACCAATCAGAAGTGGTCCAGCATCCTAACAGAGGGCATATTGGCAAACCAAGCTTTCTTAATGACAGCCATTGTTCAAGGCCAACAAAAGGGAGGTGCTGAATATTAACATGTGGCCTTGTGCAAAGGTCACCGGTATGGCACATCCATCATATTTCACAACCGAGAAAGAGAACTTTTTAAGTTCCGTCAGAACCTACTGTTGTCCAAATGAATGTACTGGGCTGACAGCTGACATCGATGAGCCAAATGATCTTGAGTGATGATCTCCTCTTTGAACAAATATCCTTTCACTTCTTTGAAGCCGCAGCAGACATTATGACGAGCGACCAGCCTTAAGGCATACACCTCGAGGCACGAGGGTTTAGAATAACCAGGCAACCCAATTAAAATATTAATTTAATAGCATGTAATCATTAGTCCAAATGGCATTCTCCTTCTAACAGGCATAGCTTTCTATGTCGAAATGAGAAGTAACATATTTTAACATCTCAGAGTCTTGAATGATCTTATGGGGAAAGACAAGTCCATGAAAATTTTATCAATAAGATTTAGACTAACTGCTATATAATTTAGACAATTGCTGTAAAAGACCTCTAAGGCCTGGGTTTATTGACAACCCTGCATCTTGGTCAAGGGCCCTACAAAGTAAAATATGATGGAAGAATCGAATGGAGCTACATGGGATCACATGCATTTAATACTAAACCTAAGAGCATATAACAAGATTTCTTACTTGACAGGCTTGGTAGAGCCAGTTCTATGCTGGAATATTAGAGGTAGGTGGTTCTGGTTATTAAACACCCTCTTTTTTAAAAAGGTGGAATTTATCTCTTTTTAAGAGATTTGAAAAGAATATAAGCAAGAGAAAGATGAGTCAATGAGCGTGTCTCTCAGCTCCCTCACTCTGACCTTCTTTCACAGTCATGGAGGTGGAGGTGGGGACTGAGAGGAAAAGAGAGAGGAGCGTTCTTTTTAGTTCCTTGGATACATCACACTCTCATACTCTCCCCTGATACTCAGACATTTTCTTCCTATCTAGAATGCATTCCACAGCCCCTGTTCCTCTGACCAATTTCTATTCTTTCCATTCTTTTTTTCTAATCCCTGAACTGCTTAGAACCTTCTGCTGTATGTCTCCCAGTCCCCTGGATTTACTTTATTATAATACTTGCTTTATCATAGCACTCACGTCATTACACTTGACATTGCTTATTGAATTATCTTGTTTTAAAATTACTCCAAACTGCACGAGGAGAGAGATGGGCTATGTCGATTTCATTAGAGTAGGTGTTCCAAAAACATTTGCTCATCAATAGTAGCTCCTAAATATAAAAGTAGGATCAAAGTCTGAATCCATCACCTCTTGACTTATAATAAGTTTCTGTTGAATAAAGAAATTCTCGCGCACATGAAGAGAGGATTCAGCATGGGAGCAATTTGCCTTTATTGTACTATACAGAAGACAGCAAGTAACTACAATACAGCCTCATCAATTCATACTCTATTATTTCAGAGCAAGGCATAATCAGACAAGGGATAAGAGGCAGTCAGCTTTTGAACTATCTTTAAACAGGGCATTGCGAGGCAAAATAACTGCACAAAATTTATCAGGGGTAAAGTTACCCAAAATCATAGTGTTTCAAAACACTCAGCCACTTGTCTTGGCACTGAGTTCTCCTCTCCACCTCTGTATATTGATCTATTTGGAGTGTTGTCCACATCCTAATGGATTTCAAAGCCAAGGGTAAGTACCACTCCTTTGGTGAAGCCTTCATGCTCATGCTCACCACACTCTCTCTGACTTCTGAATGGCTCTAGTTCTTCCTGTATTCTCACTGTACACTGACCACAGTGCAATTAAGTCTTAGATGAGTGTACCTTTTTTTTTAAATAAAAAATGTTGTGAACTCTTTGAGGGAAGAATCTGCGTATTTATACTTTTCTGAATCCAGCTCTGTCTAGCATGTTGCACTCTGTGAGTGTTCAATAATTATTTTCTAAATAAATACATTAACATATAAAAGTAATCTAAGTATTTAAGAAAATGCTTACAAAATAATATCTGTTGGCAATGCTTTATTAAACTTAGACAGTGATCCTGTGTTTTTCTGTCTGCTCAGACACACACATATATACTTTCTTCAGGCCAACAATCCCGTGACTTTAAGTTTAAATGAGAGCTTCCCTATTATTAGAGTCTTCCCTTCAGCCACAGTGGGAAAATCATCCAACGTTCCAAAGTGATGGGCCCAGGTTTGCGATGCAAACCTGGACAATCACTCTTTCAATGGATTTTTTTCTTAGGATCTAAGAGACCACATCTCAATTCCTTTCTGGATGGAGATGCTGTGAAACATGAGCTGTGAGTTACTGGATGTTTTCAGTCTTCACCAAAGAGGCTACTCTGAGGAAATAAAGATGACATGGAGGGAAAATGAGAGATGCAAGACACAGAGTCCTAGGGGTTCCTGCATTTCCTGGTTCAGATCTTCCCTGAAACTTGACTCCCCTCCCAATTTCCATTTACTTTAGATACATAAGATACCTCTCCTTATGACCACTGTAATTCAGAATGATCTCCATGATATCTACTAAAAATAGCTTAATAAAACTACACTTTCTTTTTACATTAAAACTGGTCTGTCCATCACAAATGTCCAAATTCATAAGAATGCTATTAGGTTCACCAGCTATTTTTCTAAAACAAATGGAGTGCTTACAAAAAATAAAATTAGATAAGCTGTGAAGACTTCTCATCCTCATAAATATGGTAGAATTTATTACTATATCTTAATGAATTAAAAAGACAAGAGTGATGATGAAAAGGCCCCAGGTAACAAGAATGTATAATTATGTATTTCCAAATGAAAGTATCATAATTAGGCATTATAAAATAATATTACTCAGTTGCACTTTATCTGTTCCCCTCTATAGATGATGAAGAAATAGGCTTAGAGAAGTTAAGAGACTTGTCCTAGGTTGCTCAACTCTTCATTGGTAGAAACAATCTCCTAGGTTTAACTTAGGGTGCCTAGCACGATATCCAGCTACCCACAGATACACGTAGCCATTCAATCTTCTCCATCTTCTTTTTTCCCTAAATTCTTGCCTTTTTCCGCCATATCTCTTCTGAATACTATAGGGATTCTTAAAGCTAAATTCTACAAACTCCCTTTCTGACCTAGGAGAGCCCCTAATCGTCTCTGCCTCTGTTTCCCACCAGACAGAAAGACAAAAATAGTTATTATATTCCTCCAACAAAAAGGAAATTAATGGTTGATTAGATGCCTGTTCAACACACTGAGGATGAAAACCAGTCTTCATGGTGAATTATTG
This sequence comes from Lyroderma lyra, assembly GCA_004026885.1. Classification (NCBI taxonomy): domain Eukaryota; kingdom Metazoa; phylum Chordata; class Mammalia; order Chiroptera; family Megadermatidae; genus Lyroderma; species Lyroderma lyra. The sequence goes on along the minus strand of PVJL010003669.1, from coordinate 120,786 downwards.
AATTAGGGGGCCAACTTACAGTGAGGCTATGTCTACACAAAGCCAAACATCCCATCAAGTCAGTAAAAAAAAAAGAAAAAAGAGTTCAACAATAGGAAAAAGAAAATTAGTTCATCAGGACTGTGCAGATAAAGTAAAATAAAATAAAATAAAATAAATACAATACCATAGTAAAAAGTTCTGGTAGACTTTACAAACTTAAATGAGAGAATAGGTAAGAGTGAGACTTTTAATGCTCACTATCAGAAAAATACAAAACTAGCCTCATTCACTTTGCATTGCGTTATACGTTCCTTTCTTTCCTCTATTTTTTCATTTTAAGAATTCAAATTTAAGATGGAAATCAAGAGAAAACAAAGTCACCTGATCCAAAAATCTGAGTTACACCCCAACACCAGATATTAAAAAGAGGTACTCTCCTTCAGCAAGTCCGGCGTATGATGTATTTGATGCAATTATGCAATACAATTTCTAATCATATTTGGTGAATTAAATATTTTTATTTTCTACAGGGCAAAAATAGAACACTGAGATGCATATTATTTATGGAGAATTCTAAATAACAAAATGTATTTGATGCACACCCTGGCTTTCCCAAGTCATTTTTAATACAATGGCGAAAACTGGAAAAATTCCTCCACAAAATGTGGAAGTTTTTGGTTGACTCTTCAGAGAGCAGTTGTTGACTACCATCATTAGAGGATGTGAATCGAGTTCTTAAAAGATGTCATTTTAATGTCCTGCATCATTTTTAGATTCATGTTTCAGTTATGAGCACTGCATGACAATGCTATAATATGTAAAGCCCACATACTCTAGATTGTAAAGCTGCCTTACGTTTTAATAACTACTGATTCATAACTATTTCATAACTATTGACTCGTAAGTATTAATGGTAGGAAGAGAGATGATAACTTAAGATAATTTATCACTTCATTAAGAGCAAAATACAATTAATTAAAATTGCAGATCTTAATAAATAACATATTAATTTAACTCTTCCCCCAACCCTAAAAGAATGAGCCCCAGGAGTTAGACACAGAAGCATTCTCCAGGACAAACTGTGAGGTACAGGTCCATGAACTGAGTCCTGAACCCCAGGGAGGAAGAGTTACAGCTGTAACATGGACTGTTCTGTTACCTGAAACACTGCTGGGCCACGTGGAGCGTTTTTAAAAACGTTCTGTTGCTAGTCTGTGCTTTTCCATATGCCTCGTCCTTACTTCAGAGTTCCTATTCATTTCCATAAAAATAAGGCCTTTGTTTTACGAGAGTTCATTTTGCTCTCTCCCCTCATCCCTATTATGGCCACGAACCTCTACTTGGGATATTACAGCTACTGTAGGACCCCGCTGACTGTGGCCAGATGAATAGGGAATTATTTGGAAGAAAAGCAGCAGCAGATGATGGTCTGTGGGACTGCAAAGCTCCTGTTTTCTTTGCTCATTCCAGCCGACCCAGCGCGGAGGATAATAAACCTGACATTGGTGTTGAACTGCCTCAACATGAATCAAGTGTTTACAGAAATCATCGTTGAAATGCTGAAGGAAGTGTTGGAGGAAGATATAATTTGGTTAACTGAAAATTAACCAAAATGTGCTTTCTGAAAAAGGCAGCTCCCTGTAGTTTGGGGTTGACTTCCAGCAATTATCCAAACAAAACAGTTGGCGCCTGCGTTGGCGACAAACTGGTATTTGCATAAAGTAGAGGGAGAAGACAAATATGCATGAAAATTAAATTTAGGCCTCTGGGTCTCCCCTTTTGGGGCCATAGAAGAGCTGATTACATGTTCACAGCTGGAATTGGTGTTGGCAGGCAGGCCTTATTCATGGGCAGAGCGAGGCTCTCCCTTCCGGTGGCACAGCAAGGATGGCAGCGTTAGAAGCATCTGCGGTTCTTAAACCTCAAGTTCCAGGGCCCCACGCTGCTCAGATTTGGCAACCAAGTGGAGCTGCCTCCACTGAGTGTGGCCCAGAGTGTGTGTGTCTGCTCAAGCACATGTCCTCTCTCACGTCCCTCACCACCCAGAAGGCGTCTGGTAACTTTTCCATTTAGAAGGCAGTGAAGACAGCCAAGGGCACAGCCAGCATTCCGGATGATATGAGAGAGCTGGGTCCGGCAATGCCAGTGTTCAAGGTCACAACATGATGCTGAAGCTGTCTTGGAACAGGGTCCCTGGGGTGACTGAATGACCCAAAGTGTGCATTTTAGCAGCATTTAGCAATAGTGTCTGTGCTGGTAGATTGTAAAAATGGCCCAGTTCTCCACCCTTCCTTTGCAACGTGACTTTGCCCTCATCTCAAGATAGAGTGTTTCCCTCCTCCTTAATCTGGGCTGGCCTTGTGACTTATTTTGCCCAATAGAATGTGGTGAAGGGGCTAAGGAGGGCTTCCTACAACAACTTACAGCATGAAGAATGAGCCAACATTAGCCTGAAGAATAGGGGGAAATGAAAAATAGTGCCCATTGTCAAGAAAGAGCCAGTTATGCTCAATATTAACAATGTCTGATATTTTGGGGGCACTGTTAATGTGCTAAGAACTGCCCGAAGCATTTTACTTGTATTAACTAATTCAATTCCCCCACAAAAATCCAATGAGATAGGTATAACTATTACCCTTATTTTTTTTTTTCAAATTAAGAAATCATGGCCCAAGGTAGTTAAGAGCCTTGGCTAACCTCCCACAGAGAGTAATTGGCAGAGTTGGTATTCAAATCTAAGGCCATTTGGCCTCAGAGCTCACATTCTCTCACCATTATGCTATGGTGCTCTTGAAAGAACTGGAAGATCAGCAAGATAAGAACAGGTTGTCATGGACAGGGACCAGGACTTCTGCAGGAGCCTCACAACCAGGGTCCAATGTCCATCTCGTGCTCCTCAATCTATTCTCAATAGAGCAACCAGAGAGGTCCTCTTAAAAGTTTAACCAGACCGCATTACTTTCTAATTCAAACCCTTTTGGTGGCTTCCCATTGCATACCAGGGCCACAAGCCCCTTCCTACCTCTCTGCCTATCTACCTTCCTATCCCCCATCTTGGGCTTCTTGAGCACTCCAAGCTTGTTCCCACCCAAATTTCAGGGCTTTGTTGTTGCTTCTGCTTAGGATGTTATTTCTCTAGACATTGGCATTGGCTCCATCTCTTGCCTTCTTCAAGATCTGCACAAATATCACCTCTTCAGAGAGGCCATCCTTGATGGCCTTATCTAAAATGTCACCTCTCAATCTCATTGCCCTCTCCTTACCCTGATTTGAAGACATGTCACATGAAGAAAATTTCATAGGATTTATCACTGCCTGAAATTATGTTGTGATATATTTGTTTGTTTACTTGCTTACTGTCTGTTTCACTAGAATGTAAATTCCATAGGACAGGGCCATGGGTTTTCCTGTTTATTGCCTAAGCCAGTGTCTGGCATTAAAAACAAGCACTCAATACATTTACAAAATATCCCAGAGCCTTGAAGTTGCTAAAGATTGCTTTAAAAAAAAAGTTTCAAAAAATTTGGAACAATAACCAACAAGCATATGCCCAGATAGGACAAGTAGAAGTGTGAGAAATAGTTAAAGAAGTGGTTCTCAAATGTCAGTGAACAAGTGTGCACTTTTTGTCAGGATCTTGGGAGTGGAGAGCTCCTAGGTGATCCTGACCCAGATGATCTATAGATAGGGTTGTCAGATTTAGCAAATAAAACTATAGGAGCCTTAATTAAGCCTGAATTTCAGATAAACAGCTGATATATTGCATGGGACATGCTTACCCTAAAAGGTGATCTGAAGGATAAACTGAGTATCCTGTCTTATATCTGAATCCCCAATAAGTCTAACAATAAAAAAAAAAATTTAAAAACAAAACAAAACACTGTAAGCCCCGGTATTACAGGGAGAGATGATATTCAGTCTGGAGAACTTAAGTTTAATTGAGAAAGAAACATGATTCACAGTGACAGTCAAATATCTGAAGAGAAAAGACTTCTAGGCTCTCTGTTACGGCAGAGGACAGAGCTAAGACCAGATGTTGAAGTCACCTACCCAGTAAATACAGACAGGCAATGGTAAAAGGAGCTACCCTCCCAGCAATGCTCCACCCCGGGCATCTGTAACCATGCTGTTGAAAGAACTGAATGAGTTGATGAAGGGAGTCTGTTCTGCATACGGGTGGATCAATTTGAACACTAGGAATTCCATGTCACAGGGGTGATCTTATAATATTTTATAATATCTTCCTTCACGCTCAGAGCAACATCAAAACATATTATTATATTTACAGTGCTGTGTTGGGATGAATACCAGTTACATTTAATACTCCATTTAAAAGAATTTAGTGAGTCACTCCTCTTCCAGACGGACCTCCATAATACAGAGGACGTGGCTCTTGATTCTATAGACTTGCATCTGTTAATACCACTAATGATGTTCAGATTGTCTTACCTCATTTTGTAAATTCAGGAATGAGGAGGTAGTTCCATTGGAGGTTTAAAAAAAAAAAATTCTCCCAGAAGTGCACAGGGAGTTCTAATAGGACTGGACCCATTAGTCTCAGTAAATCCCTTGTGTCAAAGTCACCATAACTTTACACTGAAGAGGTGGGCTGCTCAGGTCCACCACAAACAGGCACTATGTGGGTCTGAACTTATTTCAGATAGCCGGCCAAGACAAGCATGACTTTGTGGGAAAGAGTGTAGGCCATTTGTCCACTGTCACTACTGTTCCTAAATCCTCATCTTTTGCTCTCCAGTTATATTATTTTTTTCATCATCTTCCTCTGTTCTAACTCCCCACATGGCTTTAGTCTTCACCACCTGTACCATCTTGAATTATAGTCATCTGTGTTCTTACCTGACTCCTTTGTTTGCAAGGATTATTTTTTGTGTTTTCTTCCTTATCCGTTTTATTAAACTTAAGTGTAGGAGGTACCCAATGTTAAGGTCTCCTGAGTCGTCTCTCCTAACCCCAAGCTTACTCCTCTCCCAAGCACGGGACTGGCCAGATTATCAGCTACATGCATCACTGGATCCCAAAGCAGGAAAATGGCATTTACGCATTCTGTCGCACTCCTGTGTTCTTGTATGCCTGCGCATGCCAGGCAGGCTCATCTGTGCTTCCAGTGTCCATGCTGTCAACACACCAGCCACCTTCTCCCATCCAGCTTTACCATTAGTTGGTAAAACGGAGGCTTTGGTCCTATTCTGGCTCCTTTGTCTACTGAGATTGGGAGGAATCAGTGACTTCTGCCCTCCAAACCTCTAGCACCCCCATCTGCACGGAGTGCACAGAAGCGTTAAGTGCCTAGATGTGCTTCAGTATGAGTGAGGGCAGCTTCCTGGACTAGAAACACCCACCACGTCCCGGAACGGTCTTACACTTATTATTTGCTGCATGCATTATTCACTCTCAAAGAGGAATTACAAGTTACAAAGTTCACCCAACAATTCATCTGCTACCATTTACTATGGGCAGGGCATTGTGCTACACACTTGTCTTAGAGTAATGAATAAATGAAGCCCAATCTCTTTTGTCTAGAGATTCCAGTCTAGAGGGAGCAAGATAAGTAAACAGAAAATCACCATATAATGTGACAAAAGCTGTCATGAAAGCCTGTACTGATGGGATGAGAGCATCTCACAGCAGTCCTGGATGTAGGGACAGCAGACATTAATCTTCCCATTTTACAGGTGAGATAAATGAGGCTCAGAAATGCTTAGATCTCCAGAGTTAAATGGCACGGGATAATTAGAGCCAGAGAAGGCACTAGCCCATTGCATTTCCACTACAATATGGCATGTCTGCAGAATCGTAGGACCTCCTTTATCCTACAATGGGAAGAATGCTAGGATGATTAAGAAAGTCATTCAACCCATAGGTTCATGCCAGATTGCCACAGCTCTTATAGATACTATGATTCTTTGAACCATTCTTCTAGAGCTCATTGCTGATTAAAATATCATCATCTAGCACCCGATTTCAAATTATACTTATCAGTTTAAGGTTAGGTTATGCTGCAATAACAAACAACCCTCAAATCTCAGTGGTTAACAGAAACAAAGAATTATTCTCATTCACAATTCATGTTCATCAGCAAATTGGCCTCATCTCTGCTCCACATCATCTTCATTGTGGGCCTCACATAGAAGGAGTAGCCTCTACATGGGATATGTCTTGTCTCACAGCAGAGAGAAAAGAGAAAATACCTCTCACAGCTTCTGCTCAGAAATGACACACTGCTGTTTACACTTTGCTGGTTAAAATAAGTCACATGGTCAACCCTGCCGTCCATGAGGCAGAGAAGTATAATCCTCCCAGAATTCAGGGCAGCAAGTATTTTAAACAATAACCCACTATCTTTCTTCATGAGTATAAAGGTGCAACTAAATGTAGAAACAGAAGACCTGGAGATGAAAACTAGCTTATTCATGACAGGTAAACTGAAATAAAACTCTCTAAACTTTAGTAATGTCACCTGTAAAACAAGAATAACTATTTCCATCTAACTCATGTCACCTGGCATGAGATTCAAGTGACAAAGTGTAATAAACCATGGAACACAATTCTCTTGTTCTTACATATGGCTTCATGTTCAAATACTTTGTCCCTACCTATAGATCAGGAGTTGCAAATTCAAATATCTAGAGAGCCAAGCAGATAACACAAATATAAACATGTAAGTTGCTTGTTCTGAAAACAAAAACAAAAAACCTCAATATCCACTTAGTTATTAATACATTTTCTTTCTAGTCTTTCCTTTCTTTATAAGCTGTTTTATAGGGAAAACCATGCCTATCTGAAGGTTAGGTTTGGCCTATAAAACCACCATGCATTCCTTAGGGAAAGAGAATACGACTAATATACCCAACCCACACCTTCAAATACTGTTCTAATGCTCAGCAAATCCCTGATGAAGTTAAGGAAATTCGAGTCCGTTATTAAGTAAGTAATACATTTATCTTAGAAAAGAAGTATGGATAACAGCCAAACATAAAGAACCTAGAATGATTTTTAAGACTCCCAGAGAAGTGGCTCTTTCTTAATAAAACAAACAAATTCTCAACGTGAAAGATACAATACTTCCTGATTCAACCATCAACTACTTCACCTGCAAGTATTTACTGATTTCTTCATCGAATGTTTGAGTGGCTATTACGTGGCAGGGACTGCTATGTATGCAAGGCTATGTATGCTCTCTTGTGCAGTATGGTGGAAAGACAGCAACTGTCATACAATGTGGAAAAGTGTGAAGATAAGGTAAGTCCAGGGAGCTAAAGGGGAACAGAGAAGTAGCATGTGGCCCAGTTCACAGATGTAAAGGGGTGGAAACAGTCACGTTGCAGAGGAAGTTACATGGTGAAAGACTGGAAACAAGAGGACGATGTGGGATTAGAGGCCAGGACGGTGAGGGGAGCACAGCATGGGAGTGCAACATGATGAACAAGGATGCTAGGAAGGTGATGTTTGACAAATGTGTCAGCAGCTTAGACACATGGAAATTACATAAATGACTTGTACATAGAGACAGTCCTTGCCCACAAGGGGAAGCAGGTTAGGACACAGCATAGCATTGTAGGCTATGAGGCGGGAAGTCCTCTGGAGAATTAGAACAGGGAAGGTTTCTACCTTTCCCACCCCAGGCAGTGGGGAGTACAGGACATGATGCACAGCATTTAAGATGGGATCTGGAAAATGGAGAGGAGATCAATGAACAGAAATTGGGAGGGGGGACTTCTGCGAAAGACAAAGATGCAGAAATTAAAAGAATGACAATGAAAGCAATTTGCACAAAAGGGAGATAAAGAAAAGAGGGGTAAACGATAAAAAAGATAAAAATGCCACAGTGGAGAGCAATTGTTTGTCAAGGACCTGTGTGCTGGGCTCTGGGCTCAGCACCTTACACAGACCAGCTCATTTAACCCTCACAATAATCCCACTTCACTGACAACAATACTGAAGTTTTCTTTGAAAGTAACTTTCTTCAAGGTCATAAAGTAAGTGGTGGCCTCTCTGGCTCATTCATCACACCAATTTATTCCAGAGGCATAAGTCAGAGTGCTGAATTCAGTGTTTGGGGCAAATTCCCCAGGCTATGAAGTGCAATGATGAATTTGAAATGGGAGATTAAGAACAGCACAGGGAGGTTACTGACGTAGACAAAATATTTAAGAGTCATTAACTATCAAAAATCTCCCAACTAAGAAAAGCCTAGGACCAGATGGCTTCACTGGTAAATTCTACCAAACATTTAAAGAAGAATTAGCCCCATCCTTCTCAAATTCTTACAAAAATATTGAAGAGAAGAGAAAACTTCCAAACTCATTATATAAGGCCAGCATCATCCTGATACTTAAACCAGACAAGTGTACTACAAGAAAAGAAAATTACAGGCCACTATCCCTGATGAACATAGATGCAATAATCCTCAATAAAATACTAGCAAACTGAATTAAACAACACATTAAAAGGATTATGTACCATGATCAAGTGGGATTTACCCCTGGGATGATTCACCATATACTAACTAATCAATATATGTGATCCTCCACATTACCATAATGAAAGGTAAAAATTATATCATCATTTCAGTAAATGCAGAAAAAACATTTGACAAACTTCAACATCCTTTATGATTAAAAAAAGAAAACCTTTTCAAATTAGGTTTAGAGGAATGTGCCTCAACATTATAAAAGCCATAAATGGTAAGCCCACAGCTAACCTCATGCACAGTGGCTTTCAGCTTTTACTCTAAGATCAGGAACAAGACCAGGTGCTCACTCTTGCCACTTACATTAGCACTGGAAATCCTAGCCAGAGCAATTAGGCTAGAAAAAGAAATAGAAGAAATCCAAATCAGAAAAGAAAAAGTAAAATTATCTCTGCAGATGACATGACCTTAATAGAAAACCCCAAAGATGCCACAGAAAACTAATAAACAAATTCAGTAAAGTTACAAGATATAAAATCAATATAAAAAGTTCAATTGCATTTCTATACGTTAAAAATTAACTATCTGAAAAAGAAATTAAGAAAACAATCCCATTTACAAAAACATTAGGAAGAATAAAATATTTACGAATAAATTTAACCAAGGAGGTGAATAATCTGTACACTGAAAACTACAAACCATTGATGACAGAAATTGAAGAAGACATAAATAGGAAGATATTCCATTATGTATTAAAATTAATATTGTCAAAATGTCCTTACTACCCAAATGTTCTTCAGATTCAATGCAATCCCTATCAAAATTTCAGTGGTACTTTTTACATAAATAGAAAAAAAATCCTATAACTTGTATGGAACCACCAAAGACATCTCATAGCCAAAGGAGTCTTGAGCAAGAAGAACAAAACTGAAGACATCACATTTCCTGATTTCAAATTATATTACAAGGCTATAGTAATCAAAACAGTATGGTATTGGCACAAAAACAGATATAGACCAATGAAGCAGAATAGAGAGCCCAGAAATAAACGCATACACATCCAGTCAACTGATTTTTGACAAAGGTGCCAAGAACATGCAATGGGTAAAGGAAAGTATTTTCAATAAATAGTATTGGGAAAACTCGATTCCCATATGCAAAAGAACAAAATTGGACCCATACACCATACACAAAAATCAACTCACTATGGATTAAAGACTCAAACATTAAGACATGAAGCAGTAAAATTCGTAGAAAAAAAAGAGAGGAAAAGCTCATTGACATTGGCCTTGCAAATTATTTTGTGGATATGACATCAGAAATGTAGGAAAAAATAAAAAATAAAAAAGTGGGAAAACATCAAACTAAAATGCCTCTGCATAGCAAAGGAAACAGTCAACAAAATGAAAAGGTAATCAGAGGAATGGTAAAAAATATTTGCAAACCATATATTTGATAAGGGGTTAATATCTAAAATATATAAGGAACTCATGCAAGTCAATATCAAAACAAACAAACAAAAAACCTGATTAAAAACTGGGCACAAAACCCAAATAGATATTTTTCCAAATAAGACAAACAAATGGCCAGCAGGTATATTAAAAGGTGCTCACTATCACCAATCATCAGGGAAATGTAAATCAAAACCACAGTGAGATATCACCTCGTACCTGTTAGGATGGCTATTATCCAAAAGTCAAAAGATAACAAGTGTTGGCAAGGAAATAAAGAAAAAGAAACTCTTTTACACTGTTGGTAGGAAAGTAAACTGGTATAGCCATTATAGGAAACAATATGGAGATTTCTCAAAAAATTAAAAAATAAAACAAATGATCTAGCAATCCCACTTCTAAGACTACAAGTATAGCCAAAGAACATGAAATCACTATCTGGAAGGGATATCCACACTCGGATGTTCATCGCAGCATTATTCACAATAACCAAGATATGGAAACAACCTCAGTGTTCATCAACAGATGAATGGATAATGAAAACATGGTATTTATGTACAGTGGACTATCATGCAGGCTTTATAAAGAAGGAAATTAGTCATTTTTAACAACATGGATAAACCTGGAGGCCTGGAGAACACAACGCGAGTGAAATAAGCCAGACAGAAAGACAAATACTGCATGATCTTACTTATATGTGGGATCTAAAAAAGTTGAACTCACAGGAACAGAAAGTAGAAAGTGGTTACCAGGGGTTGGAAGAGTGGGAGAAATGGGGAGATGTTGGTCCAAGGATACAAACATTCAGTTATAAGATAAATAAGTTCTGGAGACCTAATGTACAGCATGATGATTATAGTTAGTAATAATGCATTGAATACTTGAAATTTGCTAAAAGCATAGGTCTTACATGTCGTCAACACACACACACACACACACACCCAACCACGTAGTAACTATGTGGAGTGACAGCTATGTTAATGACAGTTATGTAATATGTCATTGAACAATATATACATACAGTATATACATATATACATACAAACAAGGGCTGTTCAGGAAGTATCCAGCCACAAACCATTCTAACTGAATATTTGCCAGGCAGCCCTCGTATATCAAAACATCATCTTCTCCACCTTAAATATGTACAATTTTTTTCTGTCAATCATACCTCAATAAATCTGGGTGAGGGGAGGAATCTTTAACTGATCATCCCACTGAAAAAAAGCCACTTGAGTTTTCATATTATTACCTGTTCAATTTTCTAAATAGGACTCATATCCATCCAAAAATATTTTATGTGTTTGTCTTTCTGTCTGTCCCATGGAAGGTCCTTAAAGGTAGCTCTATGTCTAGCTAGTTTGCCTATCTACGGTAATGCCTGGTCCATGAGACGTACTTACAGTGAGTTGAACCGTGTCCCCAGAAAAGATATGTTGAAGTCCTAACTGCTAGTACCTGTGAACATGACCTGCTTTGAAAATAATCTTTAGAGATGTAATTAATGTGATAGTTAAGATGAGGTTATACTGGAATGGGTGGGCCCCTTAATTTACCATACCAGTGTCCTGATTTTAAAAAGGGCGGGGCAGGGAGAGACCCAGAGATACACAGGGAGAAAGTCATTTGATGAACCAAGCAGAGATTAGAACACTGCAGGGGCTAACACCAGAAGCTAGGAAGGAGCAGGAGAACCCTCCCTCAGAGCCTGCTGAGAGCACGGCCCTACTGATATCTCCATCTCAGACTTCCAACCTCCAGAACTGTAAGAGAATAAATTTCTGTCGTTGAAGCCACTTCACTCATGATACTTCCTTACAGCAGCCCGGGAAACTAATTCAGTACTCAACCAATATCCTTTACATCCAGCTTGTCCAACCTGCAGCCCACAGGCTGCATGTGGCCCAGGATGGCTTTCAATGCGGCCCAACATGGATTCATAAACTTTCTTAAAACTTTATGAGACTTTTTTTGCGAGCTTTTCTTTAGCTCATCAGCTATCATTAGTGTTTGTGTATTTTATGTGTGGCCCAAGACAATTCTTCTTCCAGTGTGGCCCAGGGAAGCCAAAAGGTTGCACACCGCTGATTTAAATGAATACACTGTGAGGTGATACTAGTCTAAACCAGTGAGAGTTGCTAGTGGAAATGGATGGAAAGAACAAGAATGAGATACATTGGAAGCATCAACAGGCCTGGCTGGGAATGACCCACCCCATCTGCATTTCCATTCGGTCAGTCGACAAGTCACTCTTGAAAGGATTCACTCTGACTTGGGAAGATTCTTGCTGTGGATCCTCAAATTCTGGACTTCTAGATCCATAGGAGGTATACCAGAATGGTTAAGAGGAAAGCGTTGAATGAAACAGGCCTCGGGGGAACCAAACTTGGTTTCTTAGTGGCTGTGTGACCTTTGGTAGTTACTTGACATCTCTGAGCAGGCTCTGTGACTTAGCCCAGTACTTCCTCTTTAAAATGCAAATTTAGTTTCAGGAGATCTGGGGTAGGGCCTGCAGATTCTGCATTTCTAACAAGTGCCCAAGTGACACCCATGCTGCTGGTCCCCAGACCACATTTTGAGTAACAAGGAGCTAGAGAACATTAGCTTTCCAAAAAAGCTGAAGTTGACATTCAATATTATTTTATATTATGTTTCAGGTGTACAGCATCACAGGTAGGCATATACAGAGTCACAGGATGTAAAGCATTAGCATAGGGATACAGTCAATGGTATTGTAATAGCTGTGAACAGTGTCAGATGGGTAATAGACCTGTTGGGATTACCACTATGTCAGGTGTGTAAATGCCTCAGTGTTGTGTTCTTTCGTACATCTGAACTAAGGAAGCGAGTAAATGAAAGAAGCCAAATGATGGATTCAGCATAACCAGAAGAGGCAAGAATGAAAGATGACCTGTTTGGAAATACGTTAATACTTGTTTTAAGAGAAAAAGAACACTTGCCCAGCAACACTTAAGTCCACAATCCACAGCTCACAAACGAAATCCAGCCCCTCTGCATTCTGCAAAGCCTAAAATATTTACTATCTTGACTTACAGAAAAAGTTTGCTGACCTTGGATTAATAGGTCTGCCTCCCTGTTTTGAGAATCCAACGAATATTTAGGAAGCCACTCCCAACAGCATACCTCACAGGTGGGTGACCTGGTACCCAGAGAGGGGAATTTCAAATGGTAAGGAATGAACATAGAAAATGCTGATTATGCTCGTCTCCCAGGGCCATAAAGGAAAACGACACAAATTTAAGAGCAAAGTGGTGGACTTTCGCCTCTGACCTAATGAAAGTTAAAACTAAATTTCGGAAACAAGGAATAAGCACACAAAGAAGAGTGAAAACCATTCCCTTTTTTCCCAGCAGGTAAATGGTGCTCTGCCTCTAAAGACTCAGAACATCACGCTGAGCTGAAAACCTGACAGCGCCCCCCCCTCAATATTACCTTTAGTACCGGGACCAAACTTCCAACAACAGAATTTTAAGATGTAAAGACAAAAAGCAAAAAAAAAAAAAAAAAAACCTGTAATTCTTTAATGTAACATCAAATCACCCAGCAATTTTGCTTTGACAAGATGGCCACATGTGAGCCACTGTAGTCGGCATGGAGGATGAGTCTCTGAGTGAGGAGTCCATCTCCAGAACTAAGCCCCAGAACGAGGCCTCATCCTTGACAGGGCTCCGGGGGCTCTAACTGCAACGCCAGGAAGGCCGCGGAAGTGCCTTCCCAGGCCTGCGACTGCGATGCCCTCGTGGCCGCGGCTTCTTAATTAGAATTTAAGTTGCCGAGTGAACAATTTTATCTGTTTTAGGCGTGTCAATGCACAGTTAATCCCTAATTGGTAATGTTCTCCTCCTCCTTCTATTTTGTTTCTTTTCAATCACGTAAAACCCAGAAAGCACCCAAATTGTGCCTGTTCAATGTCCATATGACTCTCAGCTTTGCTCCATCAGATCCTCTGGAGAGGAAAGAAAAACAAGAACAAAAACCCACGCTAACTGGCTGCAGGAGGCTTGAGTAGCCCGAATCTAAACCGGCTCTTATCTTACTCGCCTCTGTGAGATTTACAAACGGGAAGGAGAACAGACAAGGAGTAATTGAAATTTTAATTTTAAAAACCCTCTATTTTCTTATCCCTTATCAAACTGCCAGCATTTTTCCTGCTGACAATGAGCAAGTGTCATTGGCATAGACTCTACCCACAACCAAGGAATCTCTTTCATCTAAAACCCTGATCCCTTTAATAAACAAAATACGAAAAGGCAGTCAAAATTACGCCGTGGCTTTATAAAAAGAAGGCAGGGAAATCCTCCGAGGACAATCCCCTACTTGTTATGTTCACATGCCATGTGACTGCGAGTCATTCTGAAGGATAAAGAGGCCGGGGCTGCCACCAGATCCCAGCCATGACTTCCCCTCCATTCCCAGCTCTGCCCCATCTGTTCTCCAGAGGCCACATGAATGGCATATGTCAAGAGAGTCAGAGCTGTGCAAACTGCCCAAAGAATCGCTCGGCCAACTTCCCTCTGCTTCCATGGCTTTGGCAATTGTTGCTGCGCCAACCACCATATGGCGAATAATTAGTTTTTCGACCCTGCTCAAGAAAAATGTCTGCTTCATTGCCAAGCGTTAGCAATATGTGTGTTAATCAGCAGTGGGAACTGAATGCCTATACATTAACAAGTTGGGGGGGGGGGGCGGGTTCCAGCTTTGAGCTCTGTCCTTTTTGCTCTGCCTGGAGTCCATGGCATGTAGGGGCAAACTGTAATTTTCTCACCCCCAACTTATTGCCTAATCTTCCTACTTGAATTCTGCCTCCATCTGCTGACACTGCTCTCCAGAGGGTCATCGTGGTCTACGACCTCTTCTTCTTGCCCACCAGGCAGCGTTCTCTCAACTTTGTAACCCTTCCATCTCTGCCCGACCATCCACGTCTCTGAAATGTAAGCACCCCCTAATGCAGCACTGTACAGGAACTTTCTGCAAAGATGGAAATGCTCTACATCTGTGTCATCCAATACTGTAGCCACCAGTGAGATGGGGCTAATAAATTCCTGAAAGGTGGCTAGTGTGCCTGAAGCATTAAATTCTAATTTTTATTTTATTTTAATTCATTGGCCTTTACAGGTGGCTAGTGCTAGTGTATTAAACAATGAAGCCATAAAGCTCTGTCTCGTTGTGCACCCTCACCCACAGCCTTCACCCTAGCCCATAGCTTGCCCTCCCTCCTCAATGCAGAGAGTGACCGAAGCCCTCTGATAGGACAACGAAATAGACCCATGCTTCCAGGTTCTCTTGAAGAGTCGACGCCAGCCCTAGAGCCAACACTTCAGACTCTGTTTTACTGCTGGACTTAGGTACTTGAAACTGATGTCATCCTGAAAGCGCTTAGAGAGGCGTCCGGCTTCTGTACAGCAAGCTCTTCCAAGGGCACTGAAGGAGTGCTTCTTGGCCATTTACAATTCTTCTGCTGCATTTCATCTTTACAGTTCTCTCCTCCCAGATTACATTTCTTTTAAAGCATCACCTCAAGGTAAGAGCTTTCTAAAGCTTTGTATGTATTCCCCATATTTTCAAGTCTATTAGCTTTCAGACTACACAGCTTTATCCTGTAGACCGCACGTCCTGGGTCCTTAGCACATGGCAAACGAGAGGGATGCTCTGTGGATTCTCTGGATGATTCTCAGTTCACCAAGGCTGGTGCATTTGCTGAAAGGAACCGTCATGGAAAGCAGTTCAGCAAGAGTGGGAGCAGGAAGTGAGGGGGAAGACAGGAGCCACATGGACTCACTTCAGCACTTTCACCAAATAATTAGCTGAACCCAATTCTTCCAAGAAATAGCCACCTAGCCTCCAAGGTATGAGCCTATCTGTCTCTTGTTACAAAGATACATAGAAAAGCACATTTTTTATAAAAACAATCTGGAACATTCACTCACATTAAACAATAAATATTTGTCCATGTTTCATTATTTTACTGATTTTTAAACTACAAATAGATTTGGAAGACCTGTCTTTTTTTAACTTTAACAATAAAAACAATTCAAGCCATAAATATTATTTGCATTTTGGATCTTTAAGGAAGGTGACATATTAAGATACATATATTATTGAGCAAATTCAAATATATATAAACAGCCAACAGATATATGAAAAGATGCTCAACTTCACTGGCTATTAGGCAAATGCAGATCAAAACCACAATGAGATACCACCTCACACCTGTTAGAATGGCTGTTATCAACAAGACAAGCAATGAGAATTGGAGAGGTTGTAGAGAAAAAGGAACCCTCATCCATAACTGGTGGAAATGTAAATTGGTACAGCCACTGTGGAAAACAAGTTCTTCAAAAACTTATGAATAGAATTACCATATTTCCCAGCAATCTCTCTTCTGGGTATCTATCCAAAAAATCTGAAAACATTTATCCATAAAGATATATGTACCCTTATGTTCACTGCAGCATTATTCACAGTGGCCAAGACATAACCCAAGTGTTCTTCA
Source organism: Lyroderma lyra (assembly GCA_004026885.1). NCBI lineage: Eukaryota > Metazoa > Chordata > Mammalia > Chiroptera > Megadermatidae > Lyroderma > Lyroderma lyra. The sequence continues at coordinate 104,408 of PVJL010003669.1, read as the reverse complement.
ATAGATGACCGGATAAACAGGATGTTGTACATCTATACAATGAATTATTACTCAGTTATATGAAAAGATGAATCCTGAGATCATCATGCTGAGTAAAATAAGACAGAAAAAGTAAAAAAGCATATTATTTCACTCATATGTTGGATATAAACTGAAAACAACAAACAAACAAGAAAAACAAACAAAAACTCAAGTACAGAAAACTGTAATAGTTACGAGAAGGTAAGGGGGGGTGGTAGAAGAGGGTAAAAGGGACCAAATATATGAGGGCTGTCCAGAAAAAATCCAGCCACAGGTGCCTCTATTTTTCACATTACATGGCTGGATACTTTCTGGACAGCCTTTATGTGGTGACGGAAGAAAAACTGACCCTGGGTAGTAAACACACAACACAATATACGTAGGATGTATCATAGAATTGTACACTCGAAACCTATACAATTTTATCAAGCAATGTCATCCCAATACATTTAATAACAATTAAAAAATCCTAAGTTTCTATTTCATTTATATGCTGCTGGTACTTTAACTAGGTCTTGGTATTTCAGTACTTCAAGTGATATTCAGATCATCTGCTCTCAAATAATTCACTCATAATTTAAATAAAATAAACTATTGCCCTGTTATAAAATTTTAATACGTTGAACAGTATTTCAAGGCAAGTTGGATAGACATCGTAAACACTGCTAGAAAAAACTCACATGCAAAGCGGAAGGGCAGTGAGCCTAGAGCAAATGAGGTGATCCCTGAGATTGTCTAGCTGCCATCTTTAAAGAAGTTTCCAGCTGTGGCACAAGGACAGGGAACTGGCCAAATATCTGAACAGGCCTTTTACCAAAGAAGATATGTGAATAGCAAATTAGCATGTGAAAAGATTCTCAACAACTTCAGTCATTAGCGTGCAAATGAAAATCACTCCATACCTATTAAAATGGCTATTACAACTGAATACACACCAAATGTTGGTGAGATTGTGGAGCAACTGAAACTCCCATACACTGCTGCTGGGGATTTAAACAAACCTACCATGTTAGTTTTTATTAATTTTATTTATCTCCTATTACAGTTGACATTCATTATTATACTAGTTTCAGGTGCACAGCAGAGTGGTTAGATAGACCAGCCACTCCAGAAACAACCTGGCAGAAAAAAGTGAAACTATCAGATGATTTAACCATTCAACTCCTAGGTGTTTATCAAAGAGAAATGAAAACATATGTCCATATGAAGACTTACACTCAAATGTCTGCACCAGCTTTATCTGTAATAGCCCCAAACTGGAAACAACCCAAACGACCCTCAGCAGATGAATGAATAAACAAACTGCCGTATCTACACGATGAAACACTACTGAGCAACGGTAAGTGTATACAACAGCATGGATGAATCTCAAATTAATTATTGTGAAAGAAGTCAGACCTCCCCCCACCACAAAAAGGAGGACATACTGCAGATTCTATTTTCATAAAATTCTAGAAAATGCAAACTACCCTCTAACAACAGAAAGCAGGCCAGTGAATGGTTGCCTAAGGATCAGAATTTGTAAGAAAACCTCATTGTCCTGTCACCAGGTCTCTGCACCCTTCCAGAAAGAAAATAACCAGACAAGTGCCGGGGGTAGGTTCAGGGTTCTGTTTGGGAACCCTTTTCCCGTGCCCCGTGTTTTCAACTTAAACTCGGCATCTAATCCCAGCCCTAGAACCCTGCCTGAATGCACGAGGGAGAAAGGAGAGAGTACAGTCTGTCTCCAAAAATATAAATCCCACACGAAAGTGTTAGGTCTGAGAAAAGTAACGATGCTTGCAGGAATTGTAAGTCCTCTTATAATCCCTGAGTACCAGAGGATCAGGCAATGGAGGGAGGTCCCACCTTACCATGAGCAAGTAGAACTAGATGGATGTAGGGTTCGGTTTAGGGATTGGATGGAGGCTACGCCCTAGGAACAAGCCTGGCCCTGTACTCAAACTTACTTCTTTATGGAGCGAGTGGAGGTGGAGAGAGTCAAGTCATTTCATTGTCTTTGACACGAAAACAGAAAATTTGGAGTGAATAATGAAGAAGAAGAGCAAATGACACCTGCACATGTCTTTTTTGTTTTTTTGTTTTGAGTTATTGTTTTTTTTTGCGGGGGGCGGGGGACTGGCTGGGAATCGAACCCAGGCCATAGCATTGAGAGCGCTGAAGCCCAGCCACTACACCACCAGGGAACCCCCCACCTGCACATGTCTTCTAGAAAGCACCAAGGGGGAAAGAAAGACAGAAAGAAAGCACCAAGGACCGGCGAGACTGCTGCTCACCCAAAGATGAAGAAATATGAATTTATATAATGCTATATAAAAATGGATATGAAGTTACATAGAGAAAAATGTGGGTGAGAACGTAGCATCCTGAAAGCTCAGAAAAACCTGCAGCTAGTCATTTCGGGAATTTGGGAAAACAGTTTGGCATCCTTCATAGACACAAAAAGACACAGCCTTGCCGAACAGAAACAGACACCTGCAAAAGAACAGGATCAGAAAGACGAAAGTACAGCTCGACGAAAAGCAGCAGGCCACTAAGCAGAGACAAAATAGAGCAGGGTGTGAGATAAGGAACAATTCCAGGGAAATTAAATGGCCAAGAGCAAAATCAAGATCTTCTTTAGATGAGTAAACAGAATAACCAACACACACACACACACACACACACACACACACACACACACCCCTCAACAGTAAGGACACTGGCTGCAAAGAGAAACCATGCTCTCTGTAAACAGGAACCACCTAATTCTTTACTAGGAATTCACACATTTTTTAAGTGTATTTTTGTTCAGATTGTTACTATTTTTGAAACATTTCCAAGTTGCCTATGTTAACGAGTGGTCAGCCCCAACTTTCCCCACTTTTGTTCACGATTTGGTAGAACATGGGGTATCTCAGAAAACCATACATAGTGTAATAGCAAAAATGACTACAATTTCTAAACGAGCCACAGCTCTTCTCCCCTCTTCTTTCCCTTTTACTCCCCCTTCAAACCCAGTTCTACATCAATCTGTCTCAGATTGTACACCAGGTAAAGAGACAAGTCTTAATTGTCCAGTAGCATCTATCAACTCCCAAGGGAGAAAGCAGTATATATTTGATATTCGAAGTGACAAACAGCATGACAAAGCAATGGTATCTCTCCAAATGAGCAGCTCGGTATAAAGCAAAGGATTTCAGTTCTCATACACGAAAAAATAAATTAATTAAGGACTACTTACTTCTCAAGAGTTTATTTTAAAAGCATATGTCTGTAGAGAAAGCTGTGGAATTTCAACACTCAAGCAATACTAGCAAGTTGCTCAATAGCAAATGTCATTCCATTTTGTAAAGCTTGTTCTATGTAATAAGTAACTAGTACCTCAAAGTCACTCAGCATTTCTTGAGTGAGCAAGATTCTCTATATTCAGACATGATGTATCGGTGTCAATGGAAATAGTTTAGGTTTAATGTAATGTACTAGCCCAGACTCAAAAGTAATAACCTTTATCATCCCATGCAGTCTTAATACACAGCGTGCTGTTTTTAGTAGGTTATGAAGTAAGTTTGGCATGGTTACTTTTTGTAGAAGAAAAACATGCTAAAAGACCCAGAATAGCATAAGACTTCTTATGCAATTGGACTATGTCCAATATATGGTCCGTTAATAAAAAAATTGTAGAAAAGAATCAACATATTTTACATACATATCTTAAATATTTTATTTTAATTTAAAACATGAGATCTGACAAGTTCATGAATTTATCCTAGAAAAAGTGCTACACATCTCATCACTGAACATCACTATGGTCACCTTTGAAGGACTCCCTTTGGGAAGCTGTGCACCGATGCCAGCGCCTGGTCCACCCTTCAAAGCAATTTTGGAACTCTTTTTTCTAGAATGGCTGTCAGAGCTATTGTTATATTATCCTAGCTGTCCTGAATGTCATCAAAATGTCTTCATTTCAATATCTCTTTTATCTTCAAGTAAAGAAAAAAGTCATTGGGAGCCAGATCAGGTGAGTAGGGAGGGTGCTCCAGTACAGTTATTTATGAACTGGCTAAAAACTCCCTCACTGACAGGGCCGTGTGAGCTGGTGCATCGTCGTGATGCAAGGGCCACGGGTTGTTGGCTAAAAGTTCAGGTTGTGTTTGTCTAACTTTTTCATGCAGCCTTTTCAGCACTTCCAAATAGTGAACTTGTTGACTGTCCAGTTGGTACAAATTCATAATGAACAATCCCTCTGGTATCAAGAAAGGTTCTGAAACCTTACCAAGTTGTTTGTACAGTGCTGCCAAGGTAACAGTGACAAGTTTGCAAACTTAACTGTCGGACCCTGTGTGTATGCTCATTTTTAACCAGACTTTTCATGTAAAGCCAAAGCCTTTTCTTTGAACATGGGCCTGATGATGGAGTTTTGAGTTTTCTTTCTTACATATATTTATTCACAATCTATATCTACAACCACCTATGTACAATTTCTGATTTTCATTTCCAAAAGTAGAATGGGATGCTTCCAGACAACCTGAATGCAAATTCTTTCTAGAGTTTAACAACTTCTTAGTTCTTATAGCTATCTTAATAATTTTAAGCCTAATTTTAAAATATTTCAGAAGTGTTTGTCTTAATTTTCAAAGAAACAGCTCTCTTACTCTCATGTAGTATTGAATTGCTACACAATCATAATAATATACACAATTGGCATAAACAAGTTAGGGAGCAATATGATCTTGGCAAACATACCAGTCACTTAGTGACAGAATTGGACAAGAAAAATAGAGAGCAAAGAGAAGTCACTTTAGGTGGTGAAATTATTATACAACAAGTTGACGATGCACTGTAGAACTGTAAGCCTGAAACCTATGTAATCCTTGCTAACTGATGTCACCCCAATAAGTCTAACAATAAAAATGAACTAAAAAAAAAAACAAAAGAAAAATAGAGAGCAGCTTATTATCAATATGCACTGGGTGTCAGAATGTTCTACAAAGGAAATGGAGAACATTGATTAATTTGGAAGAAGTAGAGGGTCAATTAAGTGGAGGTTTATAAGGGAATATTTACTATAGTCTGGGAGTAGTTAAGGCTTAAACTCTGGAATTACCAAAACCTAGATGGCATGTTCCAGAAACACTGATACAAAACTTCTAAATAGGACACTGCATGGAGTTAAAAGACAGTACTAGAGAGTATCTAGTCTCATGTCTTTATGTAATGGAGAAGTAAACTGAAGCCCAAGGAATTTCAGTGACTTGCCCAAAGTCACACAGGTGATTATTACAGGTGAAACCAGACGTCCTCACGACTGAGCCGATAACCTCCCCAGTCACTCTCCTCTCTTTCTTGGCAAGATCTGGGCCCAGGAGGCGGGTCTGTATGGACTGCATCATCTGAGCTCCCTCCCTCTTTGGCTCCCAGTTGGGTTTGGACAACGGAAGGCAATGAGAGATTGGAGGGTTAGAAGATTGAATGAGAAAGGTTTTGTCTTCTCTCCTCCTTTGTCTCCGCACAGTCCAAGAACACAACCTTCTGTGGTGCAATTCCTGTGGCCAGACAGCCCCAACTCTCAGCAGGCACAGGGCACCCCATGGAGAAATAGGGACGGCGCCCCACTGCTGTTGGTCCCGCGTGCCTTACTACACAGCCCTGCCCACCTGTCTGCATATTGGCCCTTTACTACATTAGTTTCTGTGAAACTCTTTCAGGTGTGCCAAGTCTTTCTTGCTGGATCCTACAGATGCAACCAATTATCAGCTATGTTGTCCTTCAACCAGACTTTTCTCTTTGCCCCGGAAACATTAAATCTTCACTTTTTACAATTTATGCCAGGAAGGTGACAGGATATCTTGATTTTATCTTCAGTTTTCAGAAGTTTAATTAGCGTGTGTCTTAGCATGGATTTCTTTGGGATTATCTTTTGGGGGATTCTTTCAGCTTCTTTAATGTGTGGGCTTGTGTCTTTTACCAAATTTAGGATGTTTTCAGCCATTATTTCGTGTACCTAACCAAGGCCCTTACCTAATATCTTTCAACAGGTACTAATTGCCTTTAATTTAGTCTTTGTTCTTATTTACATGTTAAAGTGTTGTATGCTGCTCTTCACTCAAAGCAAACTATGCAGAATGGAGGGTCCAAAAGACACCCCGAGTTTCCCCCGAAGGCACAGAGGTTACCATACAGGCACAGACGTGCTGAGAAACGCAGGGAGCCCACCTTCCAGAGGGGTGGACCAAGGCACCGACGACTGCGGTACTCCTAGACAACGCCACTTTTTGTTCCCCCAGAGGCCCACAGAATTTAAAAAGCGGGGAGGGGGGCAAGTACAAAAGCTAGGAGGCACCAGAGAGTGAAGGCCACTGTGTTTTATTAATCCATGTGATTAATCCAGCATGCTAAGGAAGATTCTTTACAGAATCGAAACTTGCGTGGCTTTGACCCACATGGATTAGAAAACACTGTGGCATTCACTCGCTGGTGCCTCCTCTGCTTTTGCCAGAGCTGTGTGCTTTGCAGTCCGGTAGGAACAAAAGAGAGGGAGCATTTACATGAGGGCGAGCAGCACAGGCGCTGTGACAAATGTCCTTCTCCCCCTGCCCTCTGCAAGACGCTTCCTGAATTTCCCAAGAACTAAGCCCTGGGTTTGTATTCGCATGGTTTCTCACTAAAAGCCAAACGACTGGAAGTTGCCACACCCCCACACGCACACATCCACACACCACAGATGCAGATTTATGTCAAGCCGTGAAAAGTGGTTTTCACCAATGGGGGGTGGATGGCAAATCCCACCTCAAGCTCTTTGCAAGAAAGGGGTGAGAACGGTACGAGGGCATTCAAGGTTCCAGTGGGGACCACCATTTCCTCCTGAGGGTAAGCACCCTGAAAGAGTCCTGTCAGAATCCGAGAGCTTTCCCACAGCTTTAGTGTGAGAGGAGTGGGGGCCGGGAAGTGACAAAGAAAGAGCAGGAAAGCTTCAGGAGGAGGTATACTGGCAGCACTCCTGTCACAGTCAGCCATCATGTGATTCCGAAAACTGGCATGAAGTGTCTGATATTTGGAAGCCATTTCATCTCTTCCTTCCATACTTGGGAGGAGCAAACATGAGTCTTCTCCAGGAAGCCTCCATGGTCTGTAACACAGGGGTCTCCCAACTCGGTGAGATTTTTCCAGACAATAGACTATGCTGAGGATGTTCTCGCCGTCGATAGAGTGGCAGCTTGGGTTCAGAATCACTGAGCCCTTCCCAAAGTACATTTAGGGGCAGGGGAAGTGTTCGACCCTCATTCTAGAAAGAGAGAATGGTGGCTTTGCAAGTGAAATTGGGCTAGTGCAGGAGATCATGGTCCAGCTCTCCCTATCACCTCCCTGTCCCCCACTGCCCCATAATTCTCCAAATTATCTACAATCCCCAACCTTACTGCAAAGATGGAGGCCAAGCAGCAGGAGACCGCCCAGGTGACATGCCGAGATCACCTGGTTCTTGTCAATCAACATAGTTCATTTAAAAAAGAAAAACTGACAGTTAATGAGGCCTCCCTGTTAGAAATAATTTTATGCTCCCCTTCTTTTTCTTATGGCTCACCCCAGTACCCAGCACAGTGCTTAGTACAGAGTCAGCAGTTAATAAATACTTGTTAGACTGTATCACAGAACTCATTACCAGCCAGCTACCTTGCCCTTTAGGTACATTCCTAATGTCCCTATTAAATTACAAGATCCTTAAGGACAACTACCCTGACAGATTTATCTGTGGGTCCCCGAGCAGAGCACTGCAAACACGGTAGGTTGTTAGTAAGTGCCTGTTGAAGGAGGGGCCTGTGGCATAATCTGCATATGTGCAATCTTGTCATATGGGTCCCTGGAGGGCATGGGTTCGGGGGCGGGGGGGCACGCATGCGTGCATGTGCGTGTACATGTATATGTGCACATATGATGGCTGTCCAGAAAAAAAACCACTCACAAATGCCTCTATGTCTTATATTCCATGGCTGGATACTTTCCGGACAGCCCTCATATACATGTATGCAGTCTTGACTGCATTCACACTTATATTGGTGTATATGTCTGGCTCTGAACGGAGCAGCATAAGGAAAATACTTGGGCTAGTCATCAACATTACCATCTGAAAAAGAAGTCATTTCTGTAACATCCTGCTGACTGACCAGCAAGGTTCTCATCAGTTGATTGAAACAATATTTAAAAATGCAGAATTGATGATCCAGGCACCTCCTCCTCTTGCTTTGCAGCAAAGGAAACTGATCAGAGAGGTTAAGCAGTTTGCACAAGGTAACACAGCTGGTGAGTTAGGGTCTCACTTTCTCTTCACACCTCAAGTCTCAGCAGCCTAGTATGAGTTCTATGATTGTAGAAAAAGTTATTGTTGCCAATGCCACCAAGACATCCTAGTGTTAAACCAAATAAGCATTCGTGGTACATTTCTTACTTGTCTTTCCTTAGCATTTCATGCCAGTTAGCCTTTCCCTCCTTTTAAAATCCATGACTTCCTTTGAATGGAATAGTAATGCTAATGATTACTGGGCCTTTAATATGGGCCAGGCACTGTTCCAAGAACTTTAACTATATTGTGATATTTATCCCTCACAATAAACCCTAGGAGTCAGATATATTAGTATTCCTATTTTAACTTGGGAAATGAACATGAAGAGAGGTTAAGTAACTTGCCTAAGGTCATATCACTAGTCAATGGTGACCTTGGAATTCAAACTCGAAAGCCTAACAGCAGACTGGGTACGTCCAGCTGCAGTGCCCCTTGTTTGCTGCTGCTGCTTTCTCATTTTTCCAGGTCACGTGCCTTCTAAACATCTCTCCTTTTTGTGCCCTTTAAATATTATTCCCCTCTCAGCCCTCACCTCTTCTCCCTTCTTTTGATCACCTCATCGACTCCCAAGACCTCCTTATGACGTTTTTATCCAGCTCAGACCTGTATTCTAAGTCACACACACGTGCCCATTTGAATTTCTGTCTATTCAGGTCCAGTAGAACGGTCTCCTTTGCTAACTTCTGCTCAGCTGATAAGAAATTAGGTTTAATTTTATGATATTCCATTTTCTCTTCTCTTCCTGCCCCTTGGGTTTGTTTGGCTTATTTAAAGCAAAAATAGCAATTTCACCCCTCCTTATTTTTTCAATAAATGTATATTATTTTTTGCTTTGAACCAAGTGATTATGCATGTTATAAGAGAAATGTCGCCTGTCTGGTGGATGCAATGTCCCAGTGGCCCAGGAGGCTAACTGGGACTTTAAAAACTCCTTCTTTGACTATTGTCATCATGTTGGGCCTGGCATCTGACCTCATCATCACAGACAGGAGTGGATTATCAAAGGCTGACTCTCCACTGATCACAGAGTAACATAGACCAAAAACTCCAACCAGTTTCAAAAGTGGATCAGTTTTAACCCCTCTCACTGTCCCCTTTGACAAGGTGCTATATTTGCCCCACCATTCATCTACAGGTAAGACCAGATGATAATGTCATCCATAGACTAAACATAGACAGTCTGAGGTTGATCACCAGCACTGAAACTTTAGCTGGTAGAACAGCTTTTGCTGAACAATAAATCATTCTAAAACTTAGTGGCCTGCAAAGCAATTGTTATTTCCCATGGTTCAGTGGGTCATCTGAGCAGTTTTTCTCGTTCCCTATTGCCTAGCAACCAAACCAACCCAGATTTTCTCTGCTCTTTCTCTGTTCTCCTCTGCTCCCAGTTGCCTAACCCTAACCACCCTTCTTCTTGCTACTGAAAGGGCTCTGCTCCTATCCAGACATGGTTTCCAGAACCAAAATGCTGCTGCCCATCTGTCCCACCTGTAACCAGGTGAGCTCCTCATCTCTGAAGAGGCTTCTGCTGTATTCATATTCCCACTCATCAGTGCCCCCTCAATCCCAGCACACCCAAAAGCTTCAGATCCACTTATTTAAGACAAATATCAATCTAGCAAGAAATTCAGAGCTATCAGAGCAAACCATGTACTTATAAGCTGTGACACTTCTCAAAGTTGTAGCCATACACTCAACTCTTGAGATCCAATGTGCTGAATCCTGACCCCATACATTTTTCAGATATTGATAGTGGTAATTATTTTCTCTGTTCCTGCAATGTATTTTGGAAATAATTTAAGAGCCTGGCCTTTACTTTTATTGAACTGCATCAGCTGGCTGGAATTAAGCCTCAATGACTCTTTTTTCAAAACCAACAAAACTGGACTGGGTCAAAATTTTTAATAATTTTTAATACATGCCATTAAAACTCTTGACATATAATATCCTGATTATTTCATTAGTCCTTTTCAGGGAATCATTAGTGTCCATCAACAGAAACTAGATAAAAGGTATAATTATAAAATATATGGCTATCAAGTTGTACAAAAAATGCATGAGGAAGCTCTCATACGTACTGCTGTGGACAGAGACCCAAGTTACAGTGTCAAATGAAGACAGCAAAGTAAAGAATGCTGCTCGCCGCTCAATTCTGTTTGCTTATATACTCACTTTTATTTGCTTGGAGAAAATGTGAAAGGATTCCCAAGAAATCAGAAAAAGTGTTTCTGGGGGGTTGAGGGGATAAGACAGATTGGAGCAGGAGTGAGAATAAGACTCCCCACTGTATGCCCCTTTCTTTTTCTGCTTTTTGAACCAATTATTGTATTATCCCCTCTCAGTTTTTAAAGCTTTGTAAAGAAAAAAGAGCATGAGTGGGTCCATAATGTGAATCTCAAAAGGCCCCATTAAAATTGTATTACTCCACATTTTTTAAACCTATCACAAAATCAGAAAAAAACCTTTCAATGGCTCTGATATCTACACACATGCAACAAATGTTACTAATATGCAAATGTAAGTCTATAAACACATTATAAAATAATACATCATCCAAATAAAAATGTAGTAGTCATGTGCTTTATCAATTGTCCTAAAACCTTCATTTTCTCATAGGTCAGAAATTAGACATGGAAGCTCACCTACCTTTTCAGGTCATGAAATTGTCCAAGGTTGTCGTAATAATTTATGGTGCCAGGACTGTATAGAATATAAGTAAATGCTACCACACATCATTTTGGCTTGACACAAAATAATACTTTTTGCTTACCCCATATGAATTGATTTTGGAAAACCATTTCTGCCATTCTCCCCTTGTCTTCCCCTGCTCCCTTCCCCAACCCCATACACATTTTCTGTAATTTAAATGTAGCTGTTTGGGTTCAATGTAAGGGTAACAAATGACTGGTGTGCTTCATTCCCTTAGACACCCTAAATGTTCCTGAATGAACATGAGATTCAAGTTTGACCAATCAGACTCATTGGAAAGGAGGTGGGGACTGTTATAAATGCAGAGCAAAAGAGAGTTTCTTCACTTTTGAAATTATGAGCTCTAAGTATCACATAAGCCTATACCTACCAGGTCCCATGATTGCTGTTCCTTCCGAAAATAAACCTCAAATGAGAATTAAGACAACATGGAGATTTTTTTAAAAGAAAAAAGAAAGAAAATTGTGATACTATCGGTGAATCCTGGACCCAGCCGTCCTCTGAGCCAGTCCACCCCTTGGACTTACCACTCTCAGAAGCCAGCGAATTCTCTCTTTCGTTGAGATTTTGAAACCCAATCCAAGTACTCTTCAATAAAGTCTTTACGCTTTATCTGCACATATTCCAGAGTTTCCTTAGCAACCTTGATTTTCTTGGAATTAGTTCTTAATTTACCTGGAAAATGCAAAAGACGTAGCCTGCCAAGTTTAACAGACTCAGAGAAGTTCTTCATGTGAGCAGTGAATCTGGAACAGAGCGAGGTTGTTCTTTCATGATGACATCTGGGCTATAACATAGAGGGGGAAATACACAAAATAAAATCAGGTCTGTGGCTCCAAAATTAGTCCATGCCATCTGCCATTCCAACTTCCCTAAATGAGCGATATGTTTGCTTCTTTATTCTTTAAATGAAACAATCCTAAAACTCAAGCTACCCATACAGGCACATCCTTCCCATATATTTCATTGAAGTGGCTAATTACTTATCTGTTTATTCACCAAATTTTTATTGTATTACACTATGTGCCAGACATTGTTCCAAAAATAGGATGTAGTAGATAAGGTCTCTGTTGACATTCTAGTGGAGGTGACAGAAAAATAAGTAAATATAATACAGCTATAATATAGCAGATGGTGATTTTTCTATTGCTAAAAAAGAAAAACAAGAAAAAGTAAAGGAAATGGAAAAATATTGAGGGTGGTTACTAATGTATATATGGAAATAAGAGGTGGCTTCATAGACAGGGTGACATTTAAGCAAGATTAGAAGGCACAGTGGGCATAGCCATGTAACTTCCTAGGTGAGGGTCATTCCAAGCACAGCCAGTGTGCCAGAGGGCAGAGTGACAGGGCGCAAAGAAGGGGTCCAAAGACTGGGGGTGTGGGGGTGCCAGCATCAGGTTGGGCTTTGCCACCTTGAAGTAACCAAATCCAAAAATAGAAAAAGAAGAGAAAGAGATCTAAAGATACTGGATAATTAATAAGAAACAGAGTCATTAAAAACAATTCCACAAACACGCAGTGAGTACCAGCTGCCCAGTAGTGTTCATGTGTAACTTTTATTGTTTGGATATGATCGGATGTTATTGCTTAGATATCAGGTATCATTTTATGTCTAGTAGTCCTCGAAGATTATGTGTGTAAGGTGCTGTTAACCTGCTGTGTTTATAAGAGATCAAGCCACCGCTGCCTGAGAGACAGGATCTTCACTAAGGGGTGAGGTTTTCATCTGTCATTCCCCACAGCCGTGTCACTCACCCAGCCACACCCACTCCCTGAGGAAAGGCTTGGATCTCAAGCCAGACACTTTCAACTGAGGCTGGTGGGACCCAGGAGGGAACGGGGATAGGAAGTCTCCCTTTGCCCTAAGAACACTAGCCCGCAGGGATGAGGCTTAAGAAGACACATACCTCCTAAAAGGCAGAAAGACGGCTGGAGATGGAGTGACCCAGGCCAGCCGCATCAGTGACTGTGTGGGAGACGAACTGAGGAAGAGTCGGTTGTCTGACTTCGTAAGTCTTATACTGTACTCTGTAAGTCTAATCTGCTGCCAGCACCTTCTTTATTTCTATATGTTATTTGCTTAGTCTTAAGTGAAGTATTTTTGGAAATCAACTTAGATGAGCTAAGAGAAATGAAAGGAACTGGCTTTCTGCCATTGTGAAGGGAGAGGAGCAGTAGTGACAGTAAGAACCTAGAAGGTCACTCCAAAGCCCCTTCGCCCTCAGGTCCACTCATGACCAAATGCTGTCATCTCCACCCCCTCAGTGTCCCCCAGATCCACTCCCCTCTCCACAGTCCCCCCACCTTAGCTTCTCCACCCAGCCCCTGCCTGCAGTTCACCTCCGTGGAATTCTCTTTTCACATTCTCTTTCTAAAACCCAATATAACAAACACATAATCAATATGGCACTCAACTTCTTAAGAGTGTTCCGTGGCATCCCACTATTTAAACAATGGTTCTCAAACTTTACTGTGCATAAAAATTACCTGCAGAACATGTTAAAATGCAGGCTTTGATTGAAACAGTTGTGGGTGAGTCCCAGAGGCGCACGGTTAATAGGAACCATGGGTGACTGATAGAAGTACTAAGTAGATTCCTTGTTACTCAGTGTGGCATTGGACCAGCATCAGTAACGTCACCTGGGAACATGTTAGATAGGGAGAGTCTTGGCCCGACCTTAGACCTGTAGAATCAGGGTCTGAATTTTAACAAGCTTCCCAGATGATTTGTATGCACATTAAAGATCTAGAACATACTTTCACCTAAAGAATAAAATATAGAATCTTTTCCGCAGTATGAGAGGCTGCTCCTGACCCCTCAGCTATTAATCTCTTCCTCCCTATTTCATGGGACATTCTCTGTGACCTACATATGACAAACTAGGGAAACTGAGGCACCAAAAAGCTAATGCAGTGGCCGCGCCTTCTCCACATTGGTCACCTTAGTGATGGGCACAGCTGCTCCTACGTAAGACATGCTGCTTTATTGACACATGCTGAGTCAATTGAACCAGATTAATTTAAATTGTAAGACACATTTTGAGATACAGTATTACGTTCATACTGAATGAAGAAGAATGAATGGAGAAAAAGCTGTCAGTGTCATGAGCTCAGGTGCCTTTGACTCCTTAAAGCACTGACCATGTCGTTACTGGGCAGGGGAGAGGGAAACTTAGTCCTGTCTGCAAAGTCCTTGCTGTTCTCAGTTGACTTACTGCCTACGTCCAACCCACATTCTATATATGAAAGCACAACCCCCACTGTTTTTTTTTAAGAAAAGCAAACTTTCCCCACAAAGATACAAGAACAGTAAATATTGATCTTCTTGACGGACAGTGCACCTCACGCCACAGGCCACTCAAGCATCTGCCCGTGGCCACCCAGCCCTCCCGTGTGTGGGGAAACAATGCCAAGTGGCCTCCTGTGCTATCGGCTGCAGATTGCAAATATTTAAAAGAAATAAATTTCTCTGAATGAAAGGCACCTTTCTTTGTTCTCCAACCCCCTCTCCTCCCAAGTCATGTTGGTTTTGGGGCTGTGCACACTGCCAGCACCTGTACTTTTCAATTGTTTGCTTGCCAAGATCACTGTGGTTTTCTTGCTCGGTTTTAGGAGCCATTGTAAGGACAGTAGCCAATGAAGGTGGATTTTCTTTCTCTCTTGGCAATCGGTAGGGGAGGCATCAGCTTCAGGACATCTAAGTGCAACTTTAATTAGAGGACATGGGAAAAGAGGAACAGAAATCGGAGCTCCTCTACCTGGCTACTGTCCCCATAGGACAATGAAAATGGACCCGAAAGAAAAGGCTTGGATTTCCTTAACTGCCTTATTATTTGGCACAATGTCTTTAGACCTGGTTTTACCGAAATCCAGGACCATTCTTTAACTGAACATGAAGGCCTGCAACAAGAGACAAGACTGGGATTTCAGCAAGTGGAAATTCCAATTGTGATTGAGAAAGGCCACATAGACTACTACCCCCAGTCTTTAAATATAAATGTTGATTAAAACTATTATTTCTTCTACATGAAGCATTACCCACCATTTGGAGGAGCAGGTCCGTGCCCTGTGTGACCTTGATCACTGCTCTTAATCTCTTCCCACTGAGCCATGCGAGAATACACCATTAGAGCAAATCAAACTACAGCCAGTCATTGTGATGTGACCCACACAGATGACAAACTGTGTGTAGGGACAAATGATCAATGTGTAACTATCAGCCCTTTCTCTTACCCGAAGCTGACTTCTAGTTCGAAGGGAGAGTTACAGCCTCTATGACCACCACTGGAGAGGATACTTGTTACTTTTCATTTCCTATATACTTTTATTCTAATTTCAGGAATAGGTGTTTGGGGGTCCACATGACTCCAAATCGTGATCCATATGATTTAAGTGAGCACCCCTCCCCAGACTTCAGGGGTAAAACAAATGCCCAGTTCGAAGCACATCAGCACATGACATTCTGGTGGCTACAAGGACTGAAGTTCAGAACCGATGGGACGTAATGAGATTTTGTTGAGACTTCCAGGACAGAGGTTTGACTGTGAGAGGTGGCAGTGTGGGGCGGCCACCGCCAGCTCACCAGCAGGAGGCGAGAGCCTGACGGCTTTGAAATTACTTTCCTGGTAGGACAGCTTGAGTTCCATGAGCCACTCTGTCTTGCCTGCTCTGCTGCGTGCCTGGAGGCCTGTATTGGTGATCTGAGAGTTCGACATGCAGAATGTGGTCACAGAACGGTTTATGTCACTCTGGGTAAAACTGATCAGTTCTGGTACGGAGGTACGGATAAGAATGAGGCCCACTTGGCCTTAGCTGGCATCGTTCTCCAACCATCTGAGCCAAAAGAAATCTTGGTGATTTACTTATCTCAAGAATGAAAGAGATGATACTTGCTTCCAACATTTAGAACTAAAACAAAGAGGTATTTTGGTTTTGTCAATGTGTGTAGTCAGCTGCAGGGAAGACAGCCTCCCTGTGTGCACTAGATGGGGCAGATCTTTGTGGATTTGCATGACAAGTGCTTTGAATTATGGTGGACTCTCAGTTAACCAGCACCCATGCCAGATAAAGGTAATACCTGAATTGTTTCTTAGATTGTTTTTGCCTGTTGCTTGAGTTCCAGTTAACAGAGAGTCTGCTGTATGTGAAAACCACTAAGCCACCTTCAGTTCCTTGTCAGACCTCCACAAATTATAGGAAAATGTCAGGGGAAACACGAAAATACCATTGTGTAAATTTAAATTTAAAATTAAATTCAGATTTACACAAAAAGGCTTTGTATGAAGACTGCAACCTTTTTACAAAAAAAAAAATTGTTCTGTGACAATTATCAGTCCTAGAAGTATTAAAATTGATATTTCAAAATAATTTATCGTAAATTCATTCCCAATATTGTCATGGTCCATATAGAATACTCTTAATCAGCTTCAGTAACCATTGCATCAGTAGAAGGACTATTCTCAAAATTAAAAACTATCACAACTTATGTGCAATTTGACTAATCATGCATGTTTAATAGCAAGGCACTGCAGGCTGACTGCCAACTCGGAATTCACGTGAGCAGGCCTGTTGACGCCTGGGCTCCACTGTCACAGGAGGCAGCGAGCCTGCCTTTCCCGTGACAGGTCCCTCAGTGTCAGGATGTGAAGGGCTTTTCTCTGGCTTCTCCAGAAAAGCACCTTCCAAACACCAGCCCAGGACACATTTGCCCCGCTGACCGCATTCTGGGACAGAGCAGGAGAAAGGACCCGAGAGTCCCACAGACCAGCATCTAAAATTGCAAGAAACCCCTATTGGAGGCCTCACCTCAATGCTGAGCCCCATGTCCCTGGGTCGAGAACCTCTCTAATTCAGTTTTGCCAGAGAATCAATCCTCGTTCGGACGCAGCAGGGTGAGCCAAGGGAAAACAGAGCTCTGTATCCAGACTCTGTCTGTTTAAGCCGTGTGTGTGTGTGTGTGTGTGTGTGTGTGTGTATGAAACCACAACTGTCCACAGCATCTGAAGTCCTATGTGATCATGGTTCTAGGCATTAGCGTTCTGACGTTTCTCAGGAGAATTAAGTTAATATCTGCACTTAGTTATTCTTCAGCCCTTCAAATGGGGTCAGACATCCTTGCTTATTGTTAGCCCTCTTTTCACAAATGAAAATACAACTGATCTCTATTTTTTTTTCCTATCTCAAGACACCAACCCACACATTATTCTATGTGGGGAAAAAAAGTAAAGCCCAGTGTGAATCTTTGAGACTAATACACTGAGGATGCATATGTGTGCAGGGCCCTCCCATCACATACTTACAACTATGTGCCCCAGTGTATCAAAGAAAAAGAACTACTAAAGTAGCATAAAATCAACACAAGGTCAATGCCTCCTTGGCAGCTGCGGGGACATATATGATTAACTCTAAAGATGTTCTGTCTCAGGAAAACATAAACTGAAGTTCCTTCCAGGTTCTCCTTAGTGATGGGGGTTTAGGTCGTGCTTGGACAAAGGAATCATAATTCAATTATCCAATGATTTATTACAAAACACTTTGCCCACACTGGATATTTTGATGTGTAAACATCAGCGTATTACACTTCCTCTAGCCCAGGCTTCGCATTTCAGATTTCATTAGCCTATAAAGCCAGGTTTATTTATAATAAAGTTAAGCCCTTCAAACCACTGACCATGGAAACCAGATTTTGAAATAATTCAGATTTGTGTTTCTGTTCTTTCTAATTAAGGGTAATATCGGGAAGCACAGACAGTGGGTAGCATTGTTCGAGCGCCATGGATTTAAGCAAGAAAATCTGATTATCAGCTCATGTCAGAAGCCAAGCGATAATGCAGCTTAGCATTCGTTTGGGCTTTTTCTTTGGCCAAAAGATAATTACCGTTCGTGAGGCTTTACGTAAGTGTATCTAATATCTAAGGCCCTAAAATTTATGAATAGCAAAGGCACACAATAGGCAAAGAAGAATTACTGTATTTATTATTTCTATGGCTTGTTCCACCATGATAATTTCATTATCTAGCCAAGTCGAACCTCTAAAATCAAAGTATAATTTCTTAAAGGACAAGAAGTTAAATGTGCTGGCAAGGTTTTCTACCCAATTTCCTGTGGTAAAAGTTATTTCTAACAAATAAGAAGATGACCAGTCAGAATTTTAAGAGGAAACTTACCAACAGAGATTCAGAATTACATATTGAGGTCATTGCACAAAGAGACATTAAGCTCCTCTAGTGAGATAACTTTTTCTTTCACAAAGTGTTATTTCTTAATCCTGGGCTGTTGATAATTAATGCAATGCTTCCTACCCACCAACAACCAAAAATCTGCAAATTGAAAAGCACTTCTTAGCAAAGATGATGGTGTCAGAGTGAACTTCGCTGTAACACACGCATCCTGAGTATATATCACGCAGAACAAATTCTGGGAATTCAGAGGGGAAAAAAATCATTTAAACTAGGGGTTAGAAGTTGGTTGTATAAAACCAGATCTGATTACAAAGATGAAAAATACCAAGTTGTAGCAAGTAAGATACAACTGAGACCCTCTAAAACATAAAGAAACAACTACTTTTGGAAGAGAAAGCACAATTGTCTTTAAGTGTAGTCTGTTTTAGACATAAATTTTATTGTTGACTACTCATTATATATTAGAAGCAGCTCATAGTTTATTGAGTACATATCACAGACCAGGCATTGTTCTGAACATTTTGGATGTGTTATTTCACCAAATCCTCACTGTAACCCTAGGAAATCAGTGTTTTTGTCTCCCCTTTTCACAGAATTTGAAAACAAGTCACAGAGAGGTTAAATAACTAGACCAGCTGACTCCCACTACTCCACGCTATATGTATGTGGTATTTGATTTTATTCATCCTCATAATTCAATGTGATTTTACATATCAAACTTTGATACTCTAGTTCAAATAATCCCCCCCTCCCGCCTCCACCGCTGGATTCCCAGAATTTATTACAATAATGCTCCCTCTCTCCTTCCCCTCTCTCCCTCTCCTCCTCCATCTATCCCCTCCTCTCTTTCCCTTTTTCTGGCTTTTCCCTCTCTCTCACCCCATTTTTCTTCCCATCCAAGCAACCATCTCCTCAAAACTCAATCTATGCTAGCTCTAGCCTTTCTCCCCTTCCTCCTGGTTCTCTCGTACATTCTTTTATCCCTTAGTAACTTAGGTTCATTCCAAAATCACCAGACTTTCTAGGATGATTGTAGGTCTTCTTTATATTCATTTCTGGATTAACCTGACAAAAGGTCAGACACAGCTGATGGCGCCAAGCAATAAAGGCATTTTTCTCTTCCAAGGCCACTGGAGAGGTCAAGGTTATGAATTCACATGTGCACCTTGTCCTTGTCATAATACAGGTAATACTGTCTACAGTTTGCTTCTTCGGCTTGTAAAAGCATCATGGGCATATTTGCTCATCAACACATAGCATTCTAACTTATTCTTTTTAAAAGTACCTAGTATTCTGTAATAACTATTAAAATTTCATTTAATAATTCACCTGCTGATAATATATAGGTTGTTGCCAGTTTATTATTATCATAAAGAATGTTACAAAAAATAAACTGTGTACATGTATCTCTTTACACTATAGAAAGTATAGATGTGTTCTTGGCAACCATTGATTTGTTTCTCTCTAGCTAAACTCCATATAATATAATAACAACTAATGCATATTTTTAAATGAATGAGTGAATAAGTTAGAAAATAACAGAGTGTGATGATAAACCACAAGCAAGGTAAATGATGTAGCAGTTGGGCCTGTGTTTTAGGATTTAACCTCTACTTATAAACTCTTGAATTCAACTTTCTCACCAGTAAAATGGAGAAATATTTTCAGAAACTGTTGTAAGGAGCAAATGAAATCATACAAAATGGTGCCTCACCCAGGGTAATGTAAGCTGTGATTTTTGAGCTAAAATCACTCACCATGTAAATCATTTAGGTGAGCAGAGTCTGAGGGCTATGACCTTGCATGGACAAGGAGCATCTCCAGATGTGTTTGAGAGCCACAATGCTGAAAGAGTTGTCTCAAACCTCAGAGGGTGACTTCATGACTTCAGTATTTTGGATGGTGTTCACAGGACTATTTGGGCATTGTAATTAGCCTTGATCTTCCCACAACAACTTAAAAAATTAATTTTGCAGATACATATTTTCTTGTTCTTAAAAAACTACAATGACAGCTATGTAAGCACTCTAAGCATTGGGGAATTTACACAACATCATAAGCAAATGGTATTTATTAAACAGTTGCTTACATGCTAGATGATATTCAAAAAAGCCGATGTGTTCTTTACCCTAGGAGATGCAAAAAAAAGGGCGGGGGGGGGAGGGCAACTCAATATAGTGGAAAGATCTTTGGCACCACGTGGACCTGGGTTTAAAGCCCAGCATTCATTCATTCAACACAATTTAAGTGGTTTGAATGCTAGCCACCATGTTAAGCTAAGAACAAATCTCCTGCACTGTCACTTAAAAGGTAATTAAACCTTCTCTTTGCCTAGGGTGCAATGCCAACATCATAAGCCTTTCATAAAGGTAACACATGTAAAGTACACAGCAGTATTTAATAAAAGTTGGTTTCTTCCTACTTCTTCCCAACTAAGGGATAACAAGCCACAAACATATTCACACACTCACAGAACTTAAATGATGAAAGCAATAAGTCATAGGAAAATGAAGCTCAGAATAGTTACATTAAAACCAGGTTAGGGGATTAAAGAGATCCTGGGGCCTAAAACAGGCACTTCGTATTAACAGATACTCAGAAATGTCCATTGACTGGGCATATGAACCAAGAATTGAAATAATTAGAACCTCCCATTTGACAGAAGGCAACACAGCACACTGAGAGGGGACCAGTCCCCAAAATTCAGAGACCTGGATTTGAGTCTAGACAGTCTGGCCCACCAGCCATGTTTCCTTGGGCAATTCATGATCTCCAGCCTCAGTTTCCTCATCTGGGAAACTAGAACATTGCGCTACATACATACATCCTAAGGGTCCCCTGATCCCAGGTAAAAACACTTGTCAGAGCTTCAGGCCCCCAATGTGTGGTTTATTTGCTCAGTCTGAAACTGAACGGCACCAATGTCCTGCCAATCACCAGAGCTGCTTTGAAAGCCCAAAGAGGTGGACTTTATCAGTGTAGTTCTGTTTTATTTTTCACTCTAAAGTGTAATGTATGAACTATAATAGCAAGTTAAGAAACATGTGTCACGGCGAAAAAAATAAAAATCCCGTTTTAAAAATCTAAGGACTCAAATTTAACCAGTCACTTCGTGTGTTTAAGCAAACACACTTACCATTGTGTGGGCTTTTATTGTCCCTCCTGTGAATAGAAGCCTTTAAAAATGTATATGCCTAGAACTGAATACCGTGTCAAATCTATTGGCACTGCATGTTTAAACACCTGCATCTCATCATCAGCCCTTCATAATATTGTTAAACAATGATTATACTTATGATGAGTAATGAACCCAAATATACTCTTCCTTGAGATGTATTCATTCTTGCGTGATCAGTAACCCATTTAGAAGACGGCAGCTCCTCAGGTAAAACAGGATTTACAAATGCATCTGCAGCATACGCAATGAAGTTTCTAAATGATTAGAATAAACGGTAATGATCTCATCTTCCTTATTACAGAATTCTCACCTTATTTCTGCGAGGATGATCGATTCCATCACTTTGGCTTGTACCCGAGTTCTACATTTCACTTGCCTAATAAGATTTAACCCGCCCAAAATTATTTTTGACTTTGAAATTGGACCAACTTTCTACTTCAGTTTTTTTCATATTGAAAACGAAAATGAACAGTTGAGATAAAGCCTAAGCTTGACTTCGTAGATGACCAGCATTCGCGGATGGAGTTAGAAAGCACCCCCGAGGGAGCATTTGTCGGCTTCCTGAAACAGAAAGGCGACAGCAGGCTAATGGCTGCGACCCACGCGGACCAGCCTCCGCAAACCCGCCTTCAACGCACTCGGCTCTAAGACGCCATAGCAGCTAACATTTATGAGCCAAAAGACAACTTTTTTTCTTAAAGTGCCTGTCCTGTGACAAACAGGGACACGACTGAGCCTCAGGAGGGATGGGCGCAGAAGCTGGCAGGCACGGCGGGCTCCCCACGTGTGCCAGGCGCTGTTCCGGGCACTGCACATGGAACTCGCTCCATTGTCACAACCACGTAGGGGGTGGGCGCCTGTGTTAGCACATCGGGCAGTTGGGGGCGCTGAGACATGCAAAGGTCAGCCGTATCTCCCAAAGTCACAGGACTGCCAGCAGCAAAGCCAGGACTGGCACGGAGGCCGAAGGACCCCAGGGTTTGTCTGTGCAATCACTGTCCCTAACCACTCAGTCCGTTTGCCACCCTCTCAGGCCCTAGGCGCTGGAGAGCAGGTCCCGGCCCCCTCCAGGCCGCACTTCCGGAGAGCAGGTCCCGCCCCCTCCACACCGCACTTCCTGAGAGCCCGTCCAGCCCCCTCCACGCCGCACTTCCTCAGAGCCCGTCCCGGCCCCCTCCACGCCGCACTTCCTCAGAGCCCGTCCCGGCCCCCTCCACGCCGCACTTCCAAGGACCCAGACAGTCAGGAACTCGGTGGTGATGCCACACTCCATACTGGAATGAACCTGGCCTTTTAGAAATCCATCTTGTCCTGACCCTGGGTCAGCTCTGACTTACTGACATGGCTTATCGTCCCTTTCTCAACACTCTCAGGCAGTGATTCTCGACCTTCCTGATGCCGCGACCCTTTCATACAGTTCCTTATGTGGTGGTGACCCCATAAAATTACTTTCGTTGCTACTTCATAACTGTAATGTTAATACTGTTATGAATCGTAAATATCTGATATGTGTTTTCCGATGGCCTTAGGCAACCCCTGTGAGAGGGTCGTTTGACCCCCAAAGGGGTCGCGACCCACAGGTTGAGAACCGCTGCCTAAGCCTTCAGACTTATCTGATCAGTAGAGGAGGTTACTGAAACCCTGTGCTCAAAGTTCTCTGCTATTCACAGTCCTCCTGAGACCATTAGCGTGGGCCTTTGATCCTCGGGCATCAGGGTTATTACAGAAAAGGGCCAACATGACCCAAAAGACAGCTACGCCCCTGCAGTGTGGGAGTGCTTAGACAGAAGTAGCGTTCCCTCTCGCCAGCTGGTTCCCCACATCCGTCATGAAGTGGACCAGTCTGGAGTCCACTTGCTCCCTGCAGTGCTGACCGAGGCTCCAGGCATTGCCCATGGGAGGGCGTCCTGGGAACCAAGCCAGCTGCACCAGCACCACTCCCGCAGGACCCCAGTCGCCTGGGGGAACTCCACACCCACCAGCTTTGCTTCCAACTCTAAGAAGTCAGCCCAACGGGTCCTGTAACACCTAAGTCATATCCTGCCACTCACAGTCCTCCAGGGGCCCCCAGTCTCCTCAGAGCACAATCCCCAGTGGCTTCCTACTGGAGAGCACAGAATCTGGGGCCCCAAAACTGCTTTGACTGATTTGGGACATTTCTGAACATCCAAAAGGATCCTACTAATAATTACTCTGGAACAAGAATCAGTCTAAACCTGGATTATCCTAGGCAAACAAGGATGCCCCCAGGATCTCTCTTACTCTCTCTGCTACTCCCCCGCCCTCACTCTACCTTGGCCCCCTGGCTATTCCTTCAATATCCCAGGCCTGTCTTGTCGCAGACCCTTTGTGCTTGCTGTCTCTCCACCTGGAACTTGCTTCCTCTGTCTTCACTTGGTCCTCCATCTCCATCACCTCTTTACTAAATGTTATCTTTTGCCTCCCATGACCACCGCATTTAAAAATGACCACCCCGCACACATACACTGATCCCCACGGGTTCTGTATCACTGCTCGACTGCCATATATTCCATTTGTTCATGTTGTGTGTTGTCTGTCTCTCCCAGGGCCTCCACAGATGATTGCACAGGTTGGCCTCAAGCCCACAGTCCACTTGTGAAGCCTCACACAAGGGCCTGGGGCTGCATCAGCCTAGAGTAAATGTTCCCTTCCACCCACGCTGGGCACCATTTTCCAACTTGTACAAAGGCTCCATATGTCCTAGCAGTGGTCCTAGTGTCCCCCAACTGGAATATAAACTCTGACTTTAAACTTATCTTTCTACTTGCTCACTGTCTATCTCTTGGCTTAAAACAAACAAACAAATAAACAACAAGTAAAAAAAAAGCATGTTGCCTGTAATGGATCAGGAAAACATTTGTGAAACAAAAGGAAACAAGACTGAGCTCTGTTATCCTGTCTCCAGGCACTGGAGATACCTTTGACCCATGAGTCATTTTGAAGTAATGCTTTTGGCAACTATGTAATGGGTAATATTTTTAGTATTGATTTCTGTGCCAGCTACTGTTAGTCACTTACCTCAACATGATTCTCTTCTCATCCTTTGTAACAGCACCCTGGTTTGAGGTCACCATGTGCCCAGTGCATGAATATTTCCCAACCTCTCTTGCATCTAGGTCTGACCATGAGACTAAGTTCTGATTCATGAGATATTAAGTACTAAGCACCTCAAACTTAACCTTCTCCGAACACAACTACGTATGATCTCCACCAAAATCTATTCTCAAGATCCCCAATACCTCCACTTATGGCATCAACCATCCACCCCAGTTTTTTTAGGCCAAAAAACACAAAAAGTCCTTCTTGATTACCCTTTTCTTCACACCCCACATCCACCTCATCATGATGAAGTCCTATCACTCTACCTTGAAAATATTTCTAAATTCTGACCATCTCCCACCCACTCAACTGCTAGGAACCTAGTCCTAGCCACCACCTCCCCTCGCTGGAATATTCTAAAAACTTCCTAAAGACTCAAGGTCTTTTATTTCCAAAAAATTCATCATGCCTGCATTGTCCAGTGGACCTCTTAAAGAGGAAAGCAAATCATTTCATCCTCTGTATACGGTTTCTGCTTGGCGACCAGAAGACAACCTCCTTTCACTGGCCACAGGGCCGTGTGCCATTGGGCCCCAGCCCCCTGCTCCGCCCACACCTTTTCCGTCCACTTCCAGCTGCACGGACATCTTGTCCACTGTGACACGTGCTAAGCCCTGTCTGTCTCAGGCTGTTTTCACTGCTTGGCACAGTGTGCCTTCAAGAACTTTCTGCCAGCCAGTTATCTGGTTGTCTCCTTCTCATATGTCCTTCGCTGGGCTCAAATCTCCCCTCTTCAGAAAGACGTTCCTGGACCACCCTACCCTATAGCTAAAGAAACAGCTATCTCCCTATCACCCCAATTCACCTTTTCACAACCCTGCGGTCTTCAGCACCTGTAATCAGTCAGCTTCTTTATGGTTTGCTTATTTTTCTCATTATATGATAACCTCCTAGAAGGGCAAAGAATTTTCCTTCACTGTTGCTTTTAGAACAGCCCTGTCACCATCATAGGTGGCCAGTAAATACAACATGTAATGTATGATATTAGAACACACACACACGCGTGATATGGGTCATTTGATGTCTAACACTATATAAAATACATTCTATATAATATCTGATGTACAAGGCATTAACATACAATGTATACTACAGAACATGTAATGAAGCCTTAGTCAATATACTATAAACAACGACAAATAAAGTGAAAGCCTTTTTAAAGACATACATCTTAAATGTGTTTAGTCCTAGCCTATAATTCCTCCAAAGTCACATAAACACACAAAGAGAAAGAGAAGGACAAAAAGGAGGGAACGAAGCCAGTTGAACAGCTGACGCCATGCCCTTGACCTCACACAGGACGGCACTTGCTTCCCTGTCCCCACTTCAGCTGTCAGAGGAGAGGCATGGCAGGCAGCCCCCAATGGCACTTGTCTGTAAGCTTAAGAGACATCGCAGTGCTGCCATATAAGCTCCTTAGTAACGTACAATTGTCACCTGTGTCATTCCTTGCCAAATGAGTGGGCCTGTGGTCCCCTTTCGGGAATCTTTGCCTTCTGAGAGCCTTAACACACTAGTGGCAGAACGGCAGCAATAAGGGGATCTGGTTGGGGTCCATTTTCTTGACACAGTTCATACTGGGCATCACAGGAGCCCTTAGTTAAAAGGATTCTTAAGAAGTCAAAGACTTGAAATCCAAATGGAAAAATAACTAAGGAAACAGGATATTGCAGATGCTTCATTTGGATATAGCCCTGTGATTTGGTGGGATTATAAGAAGAGTTAGAAAACCAGGTCATGTTTTTCAGCTAGGTCATGTTTTCCTTCTTCCCACACTTGGTCTTTTTCTTTTCATCTTAAAATAGGATTGTCCACATCGCATGATTTCGACTCTTGAATTCTATTTCCAGCCACCATATGCTACTTTTCAGCAAGCCGTCATTTGGTGCAATCCTGCTCACAACTTTTGGAAAGTGGAGACTATAGAAGACAAAACTAGAATCACCCCTCCCCACGTGCTGGGGACTTTCTGATCTCATCAGTGTCACTGAGCCATGTGGCCCTCTCTGAAGGGCACTGCCATTCCCTTCATGATAAATAGGAAGGAAATGAAGGCAATTAGAACCCTTAGGATGTAAATTTCAGTGTTGGCTAAAAGGTTCTTTTTTTATCCCCAATCCTACTTTTGTAAACAAAGCTCTGGTGGAACTAAACCTGGGAAGCTACCACAGCTCCATGACAACAAGATGGGCCGGCCATCTCCATCCATGTGCGCATCAGTCATTTAGAGACATGCATACGCACATTGTAGCAACAAACATTCGCTTTGGCGCTCACTAAGAGGAGATCTTTAGCAGCCAGTGAGAAGCAATGGGAAAACATTGCTAATGGGTCAGCTTTTTGCTTGATGAGTTCGGTTGTTCATTGTTACAGATTGTACTGAGATGGAGTTATTGTCCGAGTTTCTGTATGCTGTGCCACAGAGAAGCACTGTAAACCCACCTAATGCACTGGGACTCCATTGTGGTTCATCAAATGAGTGATGCACTTTCTTCTCTGTGTACATATGTGTGTGTAAAGGATAAAAAGGTAGTATGACTCTCAAATAGCGATCCTAAGTGCTATGGGAAATCTCTTTTAACATTCTTCTTATTTTGAAATTTAAAAAATAAATCTTTTACCAGTTACAAAGTAAAAACAAAAACAAACAGAGGAACAAGTCTTATGTATCAAGCAACTAAACCCAAAACGTGACACCAGGGACACAGTTCTGCACAAACACTGCTTACTCACATTTGCATGCGATATGCTCCTCTCCCACAGGGTTGCACTTCTCACAATGGGAATATAGCAAGGGGATTCCTGAAAGAGTTGAAACAAGGCATTCAGTGTCATTTCAATAGTTTGTACAAAGATATCTATGTTCTATTCCTGAGATGATGAGTAGGCAGATCAGAGCTAATTCATTCAAACAATGGCTGGTCATTCACTGAGTAGCCCAGCATTGTCCAGAACACTGTCCTAGATGCTCAGGGAACAACAGTGAAGCCAGACACGATTCCTACCCTGAAGAGTCTAGAAGAAGACACAGGTAGGAACTAAAGAATCACACCAAAAAAATGTGAAATTTTCAACTGTGACAAATGTTATAAATGAGAGAGACAATGTATTTTGAGAATATTGTGAGATATCAGGATGCGATAGAATTAAACATTTCCACCCTTTGCCATGTGGCTTTAAAGTACTTCCCAAATGAGTAAATGACATATGTTTCTTCGTCCCATTGATGCCAATCTAGGACCTGTGACTTGCTTTGGCCAATGACATAGTCATACACGTGACATGAGCAAAGGATTTAAATGTACATGCAATGTTTGGCGTGGCCTTTTGCATTTCTGTTTTAGCTAGGGGGGAAATAATGCCCCAGGTTGCCACTGGTCCCAGAAGAAGGAGACAAAAATAGTAGACTTGAACCTAACCCACAGCCTTGAGCCAATCACAGCTGAGCCCAGCAGAGCCATAGCCAATGCATAGAACAAATAGAACATAAATAAGAAACAAATGTTACTTGTTGAAAGCCACTGATTTTGAAGTTGTTCGTTATGCAGAAGTATCATAGCAGAAACCTGACTGATACATACATATAATAGGTCCATTCAGGTAAGTCGGAAAGGTCATCCCTGAGCATGTAACAGTGATAGGGAACTTTATAATTTTACTTAAAATATCAAACCTCAGTAAGATAACATCAGGATTAGCTTTCATACTTCTGCTTTTCAATTTGGTGCTTTTTTGTTAGTTTAAGTTCGTCCCAATCCTCAGGCTCCTTGACTTTTTTTGCCAGTCTCCCAAATCCCCTTTTCAGGTTTCATTGGGAAAGCAACCCCATGTCTGCAGAGAAGGGAAGGGCTCTTAGTTACAACAAGAGACTCATCAGATGGGAAGTCAGGCTCATCTCAGTCTTCAACTCACTCCAAGCGTGTATTGTACCTCCACACATCTGACTGCCTTCTGAGTAGATAACCCTTGCCCAGGCAGTCAGTACCAAGCACAGAATGCTGTCCCAAACCACACTGGTGCAACACATGTCTTATTTCAGTGGAGATTTCTAAGTGTCACTACTCAAAGCTATGCAGGTTAGAAATGGACAACCGAGTGGCATCATTCACAGAGTGTGACACAAACAATACCTTCTAAGGTTGTTCAGTGCATCACATGCACACCTGCACACAGCCATCCAGAGATTTCTGCCCTTCTAACAATAAGGCTTCATGATAACCAATAGTCCTAGAAAAGCACATACATTCTGATTTTCATTTCAATAGGAGACACTTTCTGAAGAGTAAAGGCACCTGCAAGAAGCAGAAAGAATTGGGGATTGGAATTATCTGATTCCAAAGAAAAGCCTTATCTTTAACCTTTAAGCAAACCTAAAATGCAGGTAGAATTTCTCTGTAAACAAACAAACAAACAAAAATGCTATTGTAATCACCAAGCAAAAAAAAAAAAAAAAAAAAGCTTGAAAGAATAAGCTGGGACATTCACTGCCAGTCATTAACCTGATTTTCTAATGAATATGGCATTAGGCATTCATTAACAATCATTTGTGTTTATGTTGAACAGTGGATGTATAATGAAGGTTGCATATGAAAGCAAAATTAAACCAGGGGATTTTGGACACTTATAAAGCAATTAACTTGTTTGGCAGTAATTACACATTGAAAGCTACATCAAGTGCATTTAGAAAGCCACAAGAGTCGCCACATACACCAGAGGTGCTTTGCTCTAAAATAATAGAGAAACTTCTTTTTCTTTTAAAATGAAAGAGAAGGACAAAAGTATGGTATAAATGACAAGGCCCAGGTCTAATGAAAATAAAGACAGTTAAGCCCATATGTTTGAGGAGAGGCAAGTTACTGAAAAATAGGACAGCTCGACTTAGTAAAATTTAAAAAGAAGGGGGAATAAACCTTTTATGACCACAACGATGCGAAAACAGGTGGTATGTGCTGGAGAGTTCAAGCTTTTGTTCTGTTTGCACGCTCGGACATGCACACACACGACTCGAGCACGCACACGAGTCTACACGCTCCAACGAACTAGTGGACAGGTGAAGAGTAGAGACCAAATCCACAGTCCGGCCACTCCATCTCGGTAGTGACCAAGGCTTTGTCACTGACAGGTTTTGGAATTCAATTCTCCAAACAAGTGCTTGACTTTTTTCAAGTTAGCACGTGGTATTAAAGGTCAGTCATTAATTGCATTCAGGGACCCCTCTTTTTACAAAGGAAGGAAGAGTAACGTACTTTAAATAAAAGAGAGAAAACCTCCCCCCAAAAATGATTACTGAACTGGTGAGAAAGCAAAGGGGGTAAATCCAAAATTCCATGCAACCCCAACATTCATAAACAGAAACTTTGCTCCAAAAATATGTTCAAAATGCTATGAAGCTCTCAAGATGGATGAATTTTCTCATCATGTCCAATCATACAGTTGTCAGCCAAGAAATATTACAGAAGTGCTATTGGGGTCCATTCATTTATTTTTGCTTCCTGGGGGCTACGATAGGATGGCTAGTCTTCAGATGGCCCCAGGGGTCTGAGTTAAGGGACAAAGTTTTCCAAACTGAAGGTTTGAGCTTCCTCCTCCAAAAGATAAGTAGATTTATGAGCCCTTCCCATTTGACCTTTGCAAATAGGGCTTGCAGGAGCTTGAGGGCTAGTCACCAAAAGAAAGGTTCCCAAGGGGACCTATAAGGGACAGCGGGCTCTGTGGAAACATTTGCAAAGTGCTTGGGTGTCAACTATGCTCAAAGCAACTACTTGCCCTGCCTGGGGATTGGAATGGAAAACGGAGACCAAGAGACAGCTTTTGAAATCCTCACCCAGGTCATTTAGCTGCTACCCAACAACAAAATGCGTTTGCCATGATGGGGTGCGTGCATGTGTTTCGAGGGATGCGGTCTCTCTTTAAAAAGGTAAACATGTTTATTGCCAAGCCAAGGATCAAGACATGAAGCTGAAAGGCTGATTTCTCGCTTATTTGGAACCATTTTAAGTATTTAGATTGTGCACCTGGTCCGAATCTAATATAAAGTGTTTCAGTTGAGATTTTTCTCGGTCAGAACATTACTTCCTTTATGACCAGGATCTCATCAATCGTTTCTTCTCTCTGCAAGTCCTAATACTTTTTCCTGAGTCTTCGTAGACAAATACATTTATATATCAGGAAATTCAGGGAATACATTATTCTTGAAAGCACCTGCTACTAATCCAGGGCTTCTTACACTGCAGAGGCTTTAGCATCACCTGGGAAACTCGTTAAAGTGCAGATCCTGACTCAGGAGGCCTAGCGTAAGGCCTGAGATTCTGCTTTTAGAGCAAGCTCCCAGGCGATGTTGATTTCCGTACAGCAAGGTACTGATCAACTGATCCTTGTAGTAAGTCGTCGTTTTAAAAAGGTTGTAAGATCAGGACCAGAGGTCATTGAAGCCTTGGAAACAGTTTGGTTCCTCTCCAAGAAGAATCCTGGAAGGTAAACTGGACCACAAGTAAAGCGATGCAGCAGTGTCTACCCTTTTGTCTTCCCTGGGCCCCACTGGAAGAATTGTCTTAGGCCCCATGTCAAATACACTAACACTAATGAGAGCTGATGAGCTAAAAATAAAAAATAAAAAATTCGCAAGAAAAATCTCATAATGTTTTAAGAATTCGTGCTGGGGCGCATTCAAAGCCGTCCTGGGCTGCAGGGTGGACACGCCTGCTGGGGGAATGAATTACTCGTTACAAATGAACTACACGAGGAAGTGGTTTAGTCACCACAGCTCCTTAATACGTGCTTCCCAGCTGCCGTAGTTTTCTTGTCCACCTCTCCAGCTGCTGAAATTCAGACAATTCAATTTACCAAGTTATTATTGCTATGCCACGTACTATGTTAAGCACTGAGGATATAAGAATAAACGAGGCATAATCCCCATAATGCTCCCCCAGTACAATTACAACATAGCAGGATGCATAAGGTTCCAGGGGCAGTTCTAATCCAGAGCTAAGGAGAAGACTGTTCAGACAAGTTAGAAATATCAGGAAACGCTTCTTGGGAGACATGTCAGCTTAGCCCAATACTGAAGCAGAAGCAAAAAAATATCCAGTTGAAGGAAAGGAAGTAAGAGTGTTACTAGCAGAGGGTCCACATAGGAAAATGTCTCAACGGGGGGAAAAGTCTGACCCCAGGTAAACTATTCATAGTAGGTGAGTTGCTACAACCAAAGGACTATTTTTATCATTATTTTGTAGATGAGAAATCTGAAGCCCAGAGAACTCAGTGACAGCCCAAGACAAAATTGTTAAGTAAGTAGTGGAGTTGAGACTCCAGCATGAATCTGTCCAGGTATAAAGCCTGCGTTCACTCAGTTGGTTCTGGGTTCTCCCCTGAGCACTTCAGAATGCCCGTGGGGTGGGAGGCAGTGAGAAAGGATTGAATAAGAGATGGACATTTTCCATAAGGATTCCAGTACTTGACTCTTTTCCTTCCTGAACTAGAATTCTACTAAGAATGTGGGGCCCTTAAAAAACTAACAATTTCACTGCTGATCACATGCTTATTTCTTATCTTTTAAAAGGTCTAGATTTTGAAGAATAAGATCAGACAGCAGAGGCTGAGATTGGACTAAGGGAATTGTTGGCAAAGCCATAGCTAGGACCATGGAGACTTCCAGCCACGTATGAAGGAAAGGAAGGAAGGAAGGAAGGAAGGAAGGAAGGAAGGAAGGAAGGAAGGAAGGAAGGAAAGGAGAGAGAGAGATAGAAATACAATAAAACCCCACCCCTCTAGACAGATACGTTGGCTTGGCTAGCAAATGCACCTGGATTTCAGACTCCATTTATCCCCTTAGCCAGGAGCCCCAGTATAGGATACACTGTTCCAACCACACATGGTGGCCCTGCTATTGGTGACTTCGGCTGGAGTGCACAGTACGTGGCACCAGGGTGAACGGAACTAGATTCCGGAAAGACAGTGACATGGAAATAAAGACTGTGGCTATATACACACCACTTTTAGGAGTCTAACCAATGAATAGCAAACAAGAGAAGACACCGATGCCAGACAGGGTGGCAGGGTCAAGTGTTGACTCTTTCCCCCCACCCCTAAATAATTAGAGAGACTTGGGACAGCTTAGAAACAGAGGAAGGAGGTGTGGAGGTGAGGAAGTAGGCTTAGCACACACAATAGTCAACTTTAGATTCAAAAACGTCGATTCCTTATTCTAATCCTCTCTTCAAGGGACACACCATCATCGAGGATTAAAAGATTCTTTGAATCTAAGAAGATATAAACCTGATTCCTCCTAAAATAAGCACTAAGACTCAAACTTGAGTAAAATAACTTATTCTTTCTGTATGTCGTGATTATAAAATGGATTCCTCAATTTCTTATGGGCAGCCACAGACTTCAGAAGCCCAAGAATCACTATGGGAAAATGGATTTCTAACCCACATATTTATGTAATCATTGTTTTTTATTAAAGTCATAACTCATAGACAAGCTTCCTCTTCAACAATTACTATGCATAATACCCTGTTCATAACCAAAAACTGTATATTCTTTGTCAACACCTGCTGTAACAGTTTTCTAACCTACAGTACTAAAAATATATCGGCTGGAAGTTCTTCTCTTCTCCAGGTAACTAGAGAATCTGGGATGTGGACATGATATATTCTGTGTGGCCAAATATTAGCAACTTCATTATAAACCTGTGATCGTCACTTTTAGTATAAATAAACATAGTACACTCTTAAAATAGTAGCTTTAACAATAATCATTGGGAATAAGAAGAGTTAGGGTTTTAGTTAGTGATATGTTTCATCTTTTATCATGGTTGCCATTTCAGAAGACTCATTGAATTTTTAGGAACCTGCCAGGCCAGTCAAAAGAAACCACAAATCCTTAACTAACATATGCTAACTTTTCTTTGAGGAACAAAAGAAGCATCTTTGTTTGTTCCTCACCAGCAAACACCAAGCCATCTAAAAGGAGTCCTTTCAGTGGCCATGTTGGCAGGAAAATTCAATTGTATTTAATTAAGTTCTTCCAAAATAAAACTGCACAGAGAAGCACCAAAGAGGTTATCAGAGGTCAGATGCCTGTCATGACTTTC
The DNA here is from genome assembly GCA_004026885.1 of Lyroderma lyra. Classification (NCBI taxonomy): domain Eukaryota; kingdom Metazoa; phylum Chordata; class Mammalia; order Chiroptera; family Megadermatidae; genus Lyroderma; species Lyroderma lyra. The sequence continues at coordinate 70,785 of PVJL010003669.1, read as the reverse complement.
TGACCCTCCCAAAATGCCACATAAAAGATAGTGGTATCCCTGCTGCTAAGACTAGCTTCCACGTTTGTGTCTCCTCCTTTCTGCTTTAATTTAATAGCAATCAGCACAATATGGTTGCTTTTCTCTGAACAATAGGACAGGCAGAAGTTAGATTTATAGCGCTGCAAGGGGAAGATAGGACAAGAGAGGCTCACTATGGCTTTTAAGGTTCACTAAGAACATCACTTTGATACCCATTAAAAAAAAAAAAACTTGAAAATCTACTTAGCATTCATTGTTGTCAGAAATGGACAGATGTGCACTTCTGAAATTTTGTATCTAGACCTACCTTAAAATTTCAGCTTTCTTATAGATTCTTTTTCTGAAAGAATATTCAGCTGATAAGATTTCTTCCCTACCCCTCCCCCCCCAAAAAAATATATATATATGTAGTATCTGGTTATACATTTAGGAGCTCTTGATTTAAAAATATTAAGTATTTACATAGTGATCCTTATTTTTCAAATTTCGCAATTTTCACAAATCTACTAACAACCTTATAATGAGCAAATGCATTGCCGTGGTCAGAAGTACTATGTAAATGTGTTTCATGAAACCAGCAAAAGTTAATTAACCCAAATGTTATTTAGAGTCTTGAATGTCTAATTATAAATGAGCCCCAGACATGGAACTTACTTCCTGAAACATTTCATGTTGAGGAAATGGCCTTCTTAAGTGACACTGTAAGGGGAATTTAGCATCTCAGACCCCAAAGATATCTTAAAGATCATTTAACTCAACAGCCCAGCTGACATTTGAAACCACCCCCACAACGACACACCCACCCCACTGTCATCCAGGCCGTAGTTGGGTAATTCCATAAAGACTTCAAACACACTGTTTCGAGCAGCCACCCATTTCCAGGAAAAATTGAAAACCTAGACTAAAAGTGGCTTTCATTTGGAGATCAGGAGCCCCAAATTTTAATCCTTGTTCTGCAACCAGTTTAGGATCTTTTATGATTCATTTAATCTCTGTGCTCACAGCCACAAAAGAAGATAAAAAATATTTGTGTGACCATCTCTGAGTCAAGATCCTTGTGTTCACATTTACAGGCTGTAAAATACTTTCCTGTACGGCAGTTAGGTTGGCTTCACCTTGACCACCAGCTCAGATCAGTTGGTAGTGGCTCCCTGAAGGGCTACGTGAAGAAGCATATTGAGACCTTCCAGGTTCATGGGAAAGAGCACTGTGACCGACTGGCATGATGGCCACAGGCACAAGCAAACTCAGGGTGAATGGGGGATGAATGGGGAGCCGAGGCCCTATTGACCATCTTTGCTCCAGGTTACGCCTTGAAAAGAGCTATAAGAACAACATCTGGGACTACAACTTGGTTCCAGCAGGAACGGCTGGGAGACCAGGCAGGTAAGAACACGGGGGTTCTTTCCTGAGTGGTTCTAGTCTTGGGGATCAGAGCAGCCTGACCTCTGTACTTCCAGGTCAGCAAATCGAGTTAAAAGTAGGAGGCTTTGTAAGCGCAGGTCCATTCACTCTTTCAAAAGTCAATCATGAGGTTAAAGAGGAAGACGGGTCAGCAGCTGCTGAGTCACATCTCAGCAACCCTGTAGAGTAGGTATTATGGTCTCTGATAAGATGAAAAACACTGACTGAGAGATTAGAAGACAGTCTCAAGGACTCGGCTACTAAACAAGGGAGAGTTAAATTAAGATCTGTTTCCCAAATACCTCCGAGTATACCCCACGTACCTTTTATTCGTGTCTTAGTCTCTGGAAGACCAAAGAACAAAGAAAGCCTAAGCTGCAATGGTGTCCACCCTGTCCCACCCGTTTCAGTGCATCGCACACCTGCACGTTCATGTGCCACCTTTATCCATTATCATCAAGCTAATACATAACTAATTAATTTGCTACATATCTAAAAGTATTTGGTCTTTAACACCATTCTAATCGGGTTATATATTTAACCCTATGTCTTTCTTAATAGGCAAACCTTTTTATTTGCATTTCCCTAATAGCTAATGAAGTTGAGCGTTTTTTCATCTACCTGCTGCCCATTTGTATGTCTTCCTTGGTGAAGTGTCTGTTCAGGTCCTCTGCCCATTTTTTAATTGGATTTTTTGTTGCCGTTGAATCATGAGTTCTTTATATATTTTGGATATTAGCCCCTTATCAAAGGTGTTGTTTGTAAATATTTTTTCCCATTTGGTTGATGGTCTCTTTGCTTTGTTGATGGTTTCTTTTGCTGTGCAGAAGCTTTTTAGTTTGATATAGTCTCATTCATTTATTATTTTTTACTTCCCTTGCCTTTGAGGTCAGTTTCATAAAGTCCTCCCTGAACCCAATGTCTATCCATTTAGTAGGTGTTCTCATATACAGTTTATTGTTTCAGGTCTTATGTGGAGGTCTTTAATCCATTTTGAGTTAATTTTGGTATATGGTGACAGTTTGCAGTTCAGATTCGTTATTTTGCATGTGGTTTTCTAATTTTCCCAGCACCATTTACTGAAGAGCCTTTCTTTTCCTCATTGTATATATTTTGCTTCTTTATCAAAAATTATTTGTCCATCTATTTGTGCATTTATTTCTGGGTTTTCAATTCTGTTCCATTGGTCTGTGTGTTTTTTTCTGCCAATACCATGCTGTTCTGATTATTGATGCTTTGTAGTAGAGATTGAAACTGGGGAATGCGATGTCTCCAGCCTTGTTGTTTTTATGTAGGATAGCTTTGGCTATTCGGGGTCTTTTGTGGTTCCACACGGATCTGACAATTTTTTATCTACTTCTTGAAAGAATGTGGAATCTTCATGGGAATTGCCTAAAATTGGATATTGCTCTGGGTAATCTGACCATTTTAACAACGAAGTCTTCCAACCCATGGACATTTCTTTGTGTCCTCTTCAATTGCTTGTAATAGTATCTTACAGTTTTCAATGTATATGTCCTTCACATCCTTTGTTAAGTTAATTCCTAGGTATTTTATTCTTTTTGTTACAATCACAAGAGGTATTGATCTTCTCATTTCTTTTCTGAAGTTTCGTTGTTAGTATATAAAAATGCAATTAATTTGTGTACATCAATTTTGTATCCTGCCACTTTACTGTATTGGTAATTGTTTCTAATAGTTTTCTGGTGGAGTTTTTGGAATTTTCTATATAAAGAATCATGACATCTGCAAATGGTGACAGTTTGACTTCTTCTCTCCCAGTTTGGATACTGCAAACATTTTTACAAACATAATGATCAAAGGAGGTCTACGGTCAATTTTATTATGCAAAACTATAGCAATATATTATTTCCATAATCCTCTTTCTTCCACTCGATATCATGTCATTGGGTACTATAAAATGCAATTATTATCCAAAAGTAAAATCACAGAAAATAAATTTGTGATGTGAACAATTAGAGAGAGAAAAAGAGAGAAACACAGAGAAGAAAGAAACCGAACTAAAGAGAGAAAAACAGAAAGAGGGAGAGAGAAAAATAGAGAGAGAGAAACATATCACTATCATTTGAATTCCATACCCCACTCCCACTAAATCTAAGTCATAAAGGACCCCAATATTGCTTCCTCTGCTAACGGGCTGCGTGGTCGATGCAGTGAGCCCTCCCCCCAGCGAACCACAGGACCCTGAGCCGGAAGAGCATAATTAAGTAGAGGACACATGAGCACCAGTGCCACATCTGGACTTGTTACCAACACAACAAAACCCCATCTGATGCCCCCGCATAAAGCACATGTTCTGGAACTCTTTCTGCTAAAATAACATTTTACCTGAATCCAAATTTTTAACCTTTGAATTGGCACAAGTGAAATGCCATAGTTCAGAATCAAAATGAGAAATAGGTTGAACACCAAGCCTTTATTGAACAGCCATTCAACTAAACTCCAAGATTATTTACCTCAGCTAAACAGTAATGACCAAATAAATAGTACCTTTATACAAATGCATGTATGGTGTTTAGCTGACAGACTGGAATAAAACGTGATAGCGACGAATCTCCCACGTCACAGAGGGTGAACTTGGCTTTTCGTTTCACGTGGGAGCACGTGTTCTTCACAAGGCGGGAGAAGCATGGCCTCTTGAACCTGACACGGTGCATCTGTCTCCTCCTCCCTTTGCTAGTCCGGTGATCTTCAGTAAATAACAACGAAAACAATTGTTCACCGAACACCGCCTATTACATGGGTTAACTCTTAATCACAGTCTGAAGTAGTAGATATTAGAGAATTCAAGTGCTAAGTAAAATTTACAATGATACACATGCATATGATCAAGTCAAGTTGTATTTTGAAAAAACAAACAAACAAACCTTTCCTCATGAGCTGAGGAGAAGCCAGCCTTCACCAAACATGAGAACCAAACACACAAGGACAGTGGAAACTCATGAACGTCAGTTTAGCATCACATGGGTCTATGAGATATAGTGGAATTAAGTGAATGATTATTGCATGATTTCAACCACAGAAGCATAATAGAGTCGGATATACTTGGCTGTAGCCAAGAGAGGACCACATGGCCAGCACTAAAGGTGACCGAGGGCACTGTGGGAATATGGTCACAAAGGTGGTGCTGAATATGCCTACTTTGGTCAAAGAGTTAGGCAGCCCTGTGTGACTCCCCTGAATGTGGTGCAGGCCACCCCAAAGGGGCGGGGGGTACCTCATGGGAATAAAAAGAGGCAATAAAGGAAGTCAATATATAGAGGGGAGAAACGTGTTTAAATCACAAATTCGAGCGTGCACACCTGATAACTCCTGGGTATCAGGGACCACTTTCTTTTCTTGTGGAGTCTGGTCAATGGACGAAATCAGCGCATCACATAACTACCGTTCCTATTGTCCTCCCTGTCCCTAAAACCACTCAACCCTGCTCCTGGGAGAAAGCCACAGACTGACTCAGAGCCATTAGGCAGCCTGTTCTAGATGGCCTCCCCTTCTCCCAACACCACCCAGGAACACAGGGCCCCCCAAACCCCTCAAGGAGGCTCAGCCAAAGGGCCATGGCCTGCATGTTCTAGCGCTGCAGCGGGTCTTCCTCTGTCAGGTCAGCTCTCACAGCTAGCAAGAGGCTAGGGCCTGGGTTCTAATCCCAGAAGGCAAACCTCGTGCCTCTCCCCCGACACCGGCCCACAAATCAGTTACTACAGCCTCTGGCACATAATAAGCATTTAGTAGATGTAGCTCTTCGCTTTTTTTTTTTTTTTTTTTTTAGGACAGCTGTTGAAAAATCTGCAAAATATCATGACGGTCTGTGACTCATGCTTTACAGTAACATCTACTTTCAGAATTTAATTCGGTCTTGAACAGAAGAATTAAATGTGCTGAAAATCCAGCCACGCGATGTCCATAATGAGGGACAGAACACCACAGTCACCTTCTGTGAAGAGCATTTAGTTGACGTGAATCCATGAATTGTTTTCTTGTGGAGACAGGTGCAGCTGCTACAGTGAGAAGGTGCCAAATTGTGGTCCTTTCCCCCTTGTTTCCAGGAAAAGAAACCCCTTCTGCCTTCTTCTGTAGGTCTGCTTATTCTCCTCAGATGGGCCCCCGTGTTTTAGCAGTGATCACTGAGCCACTCTGTCTTCATTTCAAAGTACTTGTTATTGGCCTTTTGCAACCGAGTGTGGGTGTATGTGGGTGGTGGGATGTCATTTGGTTGCTGGTTTTTATCATAATTAAAATTATGTTATGCAAGAAGGGTATGCACGTTTATATAAAATAATACAGAAGCTGATATAAAAGCATTGTAGAAAAAAGTTTTGACTTCCAGCGTTTCTCAGTTGATCTGAAGAGCTGGTGAAGCCCTCAAAGTTTGACAGAACATTCTATGAACCAAAGGGGTGGGGGAGGGTGGGTGGCAGGCATCGCTGGACTGAGCTCAACATACTAGGAAAATAGGCATATTTTCTTGGGAGGCTGGAAAATTCTATAATAGCCAGAGAACATTTCTTCAACCACAGCTTGGGGCTGGTTATTTTCAACAAGGCTACGCAGGAGTGATATATTCATGGGGACAAGATACTCCCTTGAGACTTGAAGAAAAGTATTAAAGCAGCCAATTCCCAAAGAAAGGAGTGAGTTTATTCATACACGTGCTATGTTTACTACTAAATGCAGGCAGTTAAAACAGAATGTGCTTCCGAGAAAGCAAAGATATTTTTGCCCTGAAGAAACAACTTTACAAACGCTCAATCCAATCTGTAAAAAGAGTACGTTGTTTATACTTTGCATGGTTCTGATTTTGTTTTCTTTCAAATCTGTGACCTTGAAAATTGAATTAGAATTCCACACCTCTCTTTTAGCCTTCCCTAAGTATTGTGTTTCAAAGCAAGCTAATGAGTCAAATATTTGTTTTCACAGTAGTTACACAAAAGATATTATTTCTTTGCACAACTGGTGTGTGCAAAGACAAAGGACAGGTTGCTCATGTTGATGTTATTTTACTAGGAGAAAGGGCTTGTCCTCTCCCGAGTCCCAGACTTGGACTGCTGTAAGTATGTCTGCCCCTAAGCCTTCATGTGTCACTACAGTAAAAGCTACATGAATGTCCCAGCTCCAGAAGAGTTCTTTCAAATATACAAATCACCCTTCTAGATATTTAGGAGAAAGTCAACATTGACCATAAACCAAAAAAAGTTAACACAAACATAACGTCTCTCTTGTATCCCTGAAATATGACCAATACCTGAGTAGTTTTAATGGGAAAGTCCCCAAACCTAACTGTGGCACAGCTAAGTAAGTGACACACGTCAGGGTAAACCTAATTATCTTGAAGCACTAACTGGCCTCTTTGCCTCTTATCTCTCTCCTCCAATCCATCCCCCAAATGGACCTGGATTGATCTTCCAAAGAATAGTTAACCTTCACATTCTGTTCTCTGCTCAGAAATCACCGAAGGGTCTTCACGCTCCTCTGTCTGGCATTTAAGACCTTCTGTCCCTTTATCCAAATCACCTTTCCAAGCCCAGCCACAGTTCTCCCCTGGACACACTCTCAGCCCCCCTTACACACCCTCCGCTGTGCCCCTCACGTGCCCAGCTGCACGCCGGCATTCGTAGTCTGTCCCTGCTTTGACACTCCTCTCTCCTTATCTGGGTCCGGGTCCCAATGTTAATGACCTAAGAGACCATTAGTAACCTGGAAGTACTTTAAAGGGAGAGACTGTTCTGCCTGTTTTTGAACCTTCTCAGTAACTAACAGTGCCAGTCCTGCGTAGATGCCTACACAATATTTACCAAATTTATTAATGGGTGAATGCAGACATGAGTAGGAAAAGAAATGGATGAATCAATGGGTGAGCGGGAGGGTGATGAATGAATAGCTAAGTGGATGAATGGATGGATGATTCAATGGTTTGATGAATGAACGAACGAAGTACATCTTATTACATGAGATTCAAGTAAGAGAAACAGCATCTAATAAAGTCAACTGACACTCAAAAGATGTGTGGTAAAGAACATCAGTTGCACTCTGATCCTGGTCTAACCCAACTTAGTTCACCAAGACACGTTTAAAAGATAACTTTGCTACTCAGTCTACTGCCAGGAGCTATTTGGAATAATGGTTTGTTTGCATGGCTAGCACGGGGATGGTATTTACATGAACCTCAACCCAGACCTATTCCTAAAGCACTCTCTAACCAAATCCTCTTTTCACTGACTGGGAAAACACAGTGTTTTCTCAATACAATTAATTTTCACATCTGAAAAATTCAGGTTTCTGGAACCATCAACACCTAGTCGTGGGTCTCTGAGACTCCGAAACAAGTAGAGTAAAAGCCTGGTGCCAGCAGGCTTACGCTCCTCCTGGGGAGGAAGAGGCGGCCTTCACAGAGCCCAGACCCCAGAACTAAAGTTCTGGCACACGGCAGCGTCCTGATTGCAGTAAAACCCAACAATTCCTAGCCAGCTGCCACAGAGCGTGCAGGGAAACTGTTTTATTAATAAAACTGTTTTAAGAAGCTCAATTTCTGCATGCAACATTCCATTAAGTTTGCTGTTGTTGATGTTGTTTTGGTTTGGTTTGGTAACCATATTATACAGCTTACTTGCATTGTCTCCACTAGTGACAAACATCTGGAGTTGTTTGCACATGTGTTTGGTTTCCTGAGCCCCTCAGGGAAACAGAATTAAACAGGTGAGTCCAAATAGCCGACCTAGAGGACAGAGCCCACCAACCCAGGCCCGGGGCATCATGAAAGGCTTCCGACAACCAAGTGCATCCAAACGGAGTCTCACACGAAGAGCAAGCAGGCAGACGGCGCACAGGACAGAGACAAAGACGTGCGTAGTCAGGAAGCCCGGTGCTGGGAGCGGTAGAAGCAAGGAGAAGGAAGGTCAGTCCGTGGCGGGTTAAGAGCAGGGAGGAAGCAGGTTCAGATGGCAAAGGACCTTGCAAATTTGTAAAGGGGGTTGCAATTTATTCTGGAGGCAATGGGCGGGGTGGGGGGGGGGGCATCAGAAGGTTTGAAGCCAAGACGTGACTCTTTAAGCAAAGACAGATTTTAGAAAGATCACCCTGGCCTCCCTGCGGAGCTTGCATGGGACAAAACAGACGAGACGCAGAGTGATGACTGTAAAGATCATCCCAGTAACCTCAACTCTCTCGGTGACGTCTGCCCCAGAGTCCTCCAGGCTGGACTCCCCAAGTCTCCAGTTCTGCTTAGGGCACACACCAGTTTTTCGGACTTGTTGGTGTATAGTCCTTTAACTGAGCGTGGATTCTCCAGGGGGACCTCGGCGATTTCGGAGAAACTCAGCAGGGAATCAGCCCATGGTCATTTCCCCCCAGCCCCCAGTGGGGGTGCATCGCCATAGCTGTGGCTCCCAGAGCCCAAACCCGATACCGGTTTCCTCCAGGGTCCTCCGAGCAAGAGTTTTATACAATGCTCTGCCACAAAACTGCACTTGTGCAGAGAGCTTTCTGCAAAGAACATTTCCAGGCGTATTATTAATTGTACAAACTTATATAACTATGTCTTACCTTTCATCTAAAATTGTATTTTTAAAAACCAAGGGAAATGCTAGGAAGGGGGCAAGTTGCCCTGTCCTTCCTGTGCACACACCTTACAGGGTCGTTATCACCATAAACGTAAACACAGTGTTGTGGGGTGTCGGGGAGCCCCAGGCTAATGAGAAATGAGGAAAGCACAGGAGGGAGGAAGAGAACACCGAAGAGAAGTAAAGAGGCAACAAGAAGAGGAAGACCCAATAAACGTAAAGTTAAAAAAAAAAAAAAAAAAAACCAATCTATCCAACAGAAGTAGCGAAAGAACTAACTACATCAAACGTGATCAAATGGATGCAGATTCCAATACGGTCGCATTGTCTCAATACGGTTTCAAAACCACTGTCCCAGGACACACCATTGGGCTACAATTCCCTCAGAACCGAAGGCTGCAGGACTGCCTGAAGCCTACACAAAAGCTCCCGTGAGAGGTAGAAATTAATTGCCAAAACTGTCAACTTAGCAGCTTTCCCGAAGGAACGACTAAATGTGAAATGCTTGAGTCCTAGTCTCTGATCCTCTGCACCCGGAACATTCATCATCCAAAAAAGAAGGATGTAAGACGCTCGGACATTTTACTATTTGTATCCGAAATGTATTCATGGGAGCCAGAGTGATTCATTGATGTATAATGAAGTAGTGAACCTCATTCGATTTGGTGTAGAATTATTACATTATTTCTTAAATAAAGAGAAAAGAGGTGTTGCTGTGAGGGGCAACGATGGAATAAATCTGAGTGAAAGCTCTATTTTTGGACAGTCCCTTGTTCTCGTCAAACCTCTTTAAAGTCACTGAAATGAATTTGAGTCCGGTAAAGGTCAGGACTCAAAAATAGAAAAACCCCCTAATTGATTTAAAGAGGCGAATCAAGAAGGACATTTGCAAGAAACCAACCTCCTGAAATGGAAGAGAATTGGGCAACGATTTCATTTTACAGGTTAATACTCCAGCCAATTACGGGGCGGCCAGAGCGGTACCCCAACGCGTGCTCTTCCTCGAGGTAACGACTCCGGTCTGAGCTGGGAAAAGAGAGTGACGGACTGGACACACGCCACACAGGGGAGGTGTGGGGCAGGTCTGGGGGCTTTGCACGGGACGCGGTCCATTTCATTAGAGGGTCTGAGTGTCCCGCTGGGCTCTTATTTCTAAGCCTTTTGTGTGGGATTTTCCTTTTAAAATGATACCTCAAGGCAAACGTTCACATTAGTGTAAGAAAGCACTTCACCACGCGCCGACGAGACCTGTGCAACGTCCCGGAAAGCACAGAAATTTTTCAAAGCCAAAATAAAGGGAACAAGATGGAACATTTTGGGCTGCCCTAGCAGGTGCCTATTTTGGTGCCTGAAAATCTGCCCTAAAACCAGCAGGAGACGGTGACTGTAGCAAGAGCAAAGACACTCGTGTTCTAATAATTCCGACAAAACTAAATTGCAGACCTGGGAACATTTAAAAGAAAGAAAGAAAAACACCCTTCAAAAGAAAAATAAGACAATGCTCCCCAAATAGGCCGATTATGTGGGTCACTGCGCCCTGTGTATTTCCCCTGTAGCATTTTATCGTGGTCACTGTCGCCAGGGGCCACTCGATGCTGTCCTTATATATGTTTGTCCTTCACATCAGAGCCAGCCTTTTTCCCTGGAGGCTCCCAGAACGGTAACAGAAATAAAAATAAGGAATGCACCCCATTATTATACCAGCACCTACAAAGCAGAGGGAGTGACCCCCATGGGTCACCGTGTTGTCCCTGGAAGCATTGACGCCCTTGCCCCAGGGGCCCCGAGCCTTTTGTAACCGGGTCAAAGCCAGGACCTCGGCTGAGTATCCTCTGTGAAGAATTAACAAGTGTGACAATTTGTGGGCCCTCCCCCCTCGGCCCCGGGCCGGCCGGCCTGAATGCTGTAAATAGAGACATCTGGATAGAGCCCTTTCACTGCAGTAATTGAAAATGAACACGGATCAAGTTCTGGCCTGTTGTATTCATAAATCTTGAGGCTTAATTACATTAAAGGGACATCTAGGGCCCAGCGCTATGGAAACTGCAGATTCTATCAGGCGCCCGAATCATGAATCTTTACGACGAGTGGGTTTTCGCCCCCACCCCACCCTCACGAGGGCTGAATGGGAAATCTCCAAATCAGGCCTTCCGGTCCGAACGCACCGGCGTCTTCCGGGAAGGGGCTGGCGCTCCTCTGTGGGCACATGTGCTCCGCACGTCCCCTCGGGGACACTCGCGGCGTTCCTCGGAGCAGGCCAGCACGTAGGGGCTTACAATTAGGTTCGTTTCTACGAATGATGGTGGTGGTGGACTTGACAGACACTTACAATTTGTTTTCCTCCCCGGGGAAGCAGAAAGAGGGTGCATCTAGTTAAAATTTAGTGGGTTTCCAAAAAAAACAAAAAACAAACAAAATTATGGCCAAAGAACATTCTAGATGAAGTCCACACTCTGGGCATCCTTTGTGGGAAACTATATTCCTGGTCATTGTACTGGAATCTCTCTCTCTCTACATTCGACATGAATGTTTCTTTAATTTGCTCAATATAAAAAGTCACTCTGTTAACTAAAGATGGACTTAAAGGGGGTGCATGACACTGGGGGTTTGTTCAGCTTCGGGGTTTTGTTTTTAATTTCATGGATTGTACGACAGAGCCACGTGGCCAACGGATGGATGGAAGGCGGTGCACACCTCGCCGCGAGGACGGGGGCACCAGTCACCGCGCAGAAGCCCTTGAGGGAAGGAGCCTCCCCGGTTCCCGCACCCAGCGGGCACGCAGTAGGTGTTGTGGGGAGGAGCCAGCAACTGAGCCCAACAAGGGGTCTGCACCTCCGGGGTCCGCTGTGATCCTGTATCTGTCACTACCTCCCCTTCGCCTCGTTACTCCCGGCCTCGAATGAGGAAAGTCAGGAGGTTTCGGGCACCCGGTCCCCAAGCCAAACTCTTTGGACGTTTATATCCTAGAAGAGTGAACGGAAAAGGGGGGGGACATGTGGCATTAAACACCACCTACAAGCTCAAGGCTTTGGGCGAAACTGTATGGAAATGAGTAAAATCCTTTTCCTGCGGTGGGAAGCCCGTGCACTGAAACTGGATCACGTGCAGAAAACAAAAACCATGGAGCAGCAGCCTTGCAAACTGGGCTACCGCCCAACGTCACCGAAAGCTTGTCGCCGCCCCCCCCCGTGCCCCACCCTGCGTCCTTGCACATTTCTGAACGCCGACACGCGTGGGGCTCTGCCAGGTGGTAGCGAGGGCCGCGAGGCTGTGGGCCAGGCCTGCGGGGAGCCGTTCGGGTGTGAATGACGGCACCTCAGCACACGAGCGCCTCCAAACGCAACAGGGGACTGAGGACCCCAGGGCCAGCCAGGCCCGCCCAGGTCCGGGGTGTGAGTACCAGCGACTTTTCCCTTCCGGGTCTGGGACGATTTCCAGGTGGGCCACCGGGAAACGTGTTCTCCAGCGACAAAAAGAGAAACAGACCCTTCTGTGGAGAAAGGGAGGCATGTCACCCTGCTTTCAAGGAAGTCGGTGCTTAAAGAGAAACTCTTCTCTCCTGCAAATCACGACGGTGTGTCATCCCCCGCCAGCTCCCACCAGAATGCCATAGCACGTGTACAACTGGCCCCTCACCCCAATTCCACGTTGTAAAATCTGCTGTACATACCCTTCCTTAGACCTTTACAGGAAGGTAATGACAGCCACTGAGCCTAACGAACGTGCCCACACGCTATCACTCTTCAAAACATCGAGAAGAGACGGGGCTGGTGATCTCACAGTCACACGAGGATGTCAGCTCTGTGAGCAAGGCCGTGGGCGAGCCCTGGGCAGCACAGACGTGCAAGGCAGCAGGTGGCTGGTCTGGCGCCGCAGACCTTCAGCAGGCTGAGGACAAGGTCGTTCCCCCTGGACAACCCCGTCCTTGAGGTTCCCCTCTGGCTCCTTCCTGCTGAAATCGAAACCAGCCTTTCACGCTGCAGGTTCCTCCTATTTCCGGGTGCAACCTGGTCCATCCCACCCCGATAGGCATGAATTTTCATGCTCTAACAAATCAGCAAATCACAGTGCTTTGTGATTAGAACAATGTAGAGACATTTCTGGAATGCCCACATACAGGAAGACCTCCTCCGTGCCAGACGCTGCACGGCGTGCTTCCCAAGGTTACAGGCGATCCTTTTGAAAAGGCAGTGAAAGAACAAACGAAGGAGAGAATGACAGACATATTAAAGAGAAAAGAAATGTGTCCACATTATTAGAAAGAAAGTTTGCCGTGGACGTTATACGTACCCTATTTCTCTCTCGCATGTCTATTTTGCGTTTAGGAAATTATGTAACGTAATGTTACAATGATTACATATGTCATTACATGTTTACACGTAGAATTCTCTCTCCCTCATGCAGTCATTCATTCAACAAATTGTCTCTAATTCCACTAGGCGCCGTGCTCTGCCCTGGGTACGGAGAACAGAGGCGTCAGAGGGGCAGGTGTCAGAACCTGCCGGAAAGGAACTCACACTCTCAGGGACACAGTCGCCAGGCGCAGACGGGGCGGCTGTAAAACGGACGCCAACGCTGGGTTTGCAGGCGCGGGAGGAGGTGCGCGGCTGCACAGCCAAACAAACTGCGATGCAACTGCATGACGTTCGCTTCTCCAACACGGAAGCCGAGATGCTTGATATTCCTGATAAATTTTCTTTCTCATCTTGCTTGGCTCTGACCACATAACAGGTGTGAGCATGTTTTATGTATCATGAAAAGAACAGAGGCTGAAGGAGGAAACGGTAGCTACTGAGCCCCCCAACCAGGGCCCAGACCCCTGCCAGACGCTTCCATGTTCGTAACGTACTCTGTATCCATTAACCTTAGCAATGACCACGTAAGCCCGTTGTCCACGATCAGTGCTTCTTAATAAGTGTTGGATCTTTGTAGCCTATCCGAATCCTCCTCTTTCTCCCTTTAAATACCTTTTGCACTGAAAACCATTTTGTCTGAAGTTACTATCAGCACACGTGCTTTTTCTGTTACATACCTGACAGATCCTGGTCTACCACTTAATTATATTATTTTAAAATTTTAATATATATTTGATATACAAAAGACTATATAGTCAGACATAAATTAGGAGGCATAACAGAGAGGCTATGTGAACCCACAGCCCTAACTGTAAAGAAGAATTGAGCAATCACGTTGAAGCTCCTTGGAAGCTCTGAGCCAATCCCTGCTCCTCACCTGTGCCATGCACCCAGAGCGAACGGTTTGTGACTTTGGCTTTTATCATTCTCTGATTCAAAAATACAAGTTTTACCAAATATATCTTTATCCCTAATGTGTCTACAACCGAATACCTGGTTTGGTTGCACTTCTTTTTGTGCATTACGTAAGCGGGCTAAAATGGGATGTCCTTCCGTGACTTGTTTCGTTGTTACCCTCACGTAGCACTCTGTTTTTAAGACACATTCCATGTTGTTGCAGGTTGCTCTAATTAATTCATTTTATTGTGATACAATATTCCATTGCATAGCTATTTTACAATTTGTTTATACATTCTCTTGAAATGCATGTCTAGGTTCTTTCCAATTTCTGGTTGCTTTGTTTGTTCATTTTTGCTATTACAAAGAATGCTACAATAAGCATTCTTGAACATAATAATCTCCTTGTATACACGAGGGCTGTCCGGAAAAAATCATATTATACAGCTGGATACTCTCTGGACAGCCCTCATATGTGAGAGAGTTTCTCATCTGGAATATAGTTTTAGGAGTAGAAGTGCTAGGTCATAAAGTATGCATGTATTCAAAATACTAGATACCACAACAGTTTTTTTTCAAACTAGCTATATAAATGGGTACTGTTTCTGATTGCTTCATGTTCTCGCAAACATTCTATTTAATCTTTGTTTTGTTTGTTTTTTTGTTTTGTTTTGTTTTGTTTTATGTGGGTGGTTCCCTGGCTGGGAATCGAACCCAGGCCGCAGCGTTGCCAGCACCGAAGCCTTAGCCACTGCACCACCAGGGAACTCCTGTTTTATTTAATTTTTGGTCTACTGTATTAGTTTGCTCGTGCTGCCATTAAAAACATGACAAACTGGGTGGAAGAAACAAAAATGTGTTTTCTGGAGATGAGAAGTCCAAATCAAGGTGCTGGCAGGGCTGATGACTTCGGAGGCCCATCTCGGCTGGCAGATGGCGGCTTTCTGTGCCTGCACGCCGTCTTTCCTCTATGCACACCCTCTCTCCTGTCCCTTTGTGTGTCCAAAGTTTCCCTTCTTACAAGGACACCAGTCAGATTGGATTAGGGCCCACCCTTATGACCTCTTTAACCTTAATTACTTTGAAAGTCTTGTCTCCAAAGACAATCACATTCTGAGTTTGTGGGGGGTAGGGCTTCAACATACAAAATTTGGGGGAACACAATTCACCCTGTAACATCCACCTACTGCTTTCTCCTTTTGAGTTTAACTGCATTTCCTTGACTTACTAATGAGAATGAACATCTTCATATTCTAGGCTCTTCCGTAAAATGTTTATGCAAGTCCTTCACCCATTTTTCTATTGTGATGTTTGCTGTTTTTAAAATGAAGTGGTTATAAACAGTTATTTATATATCCTGGTATTAATACTGTCTGGATTATTTGCATTGCTTGTATCCTTTCCCATCTTGCAAGTGATCGTTTTATTCTCTTGTGGTGTCTAAATGAACACAACTAATTTTTAATGATCTAACTGAGACTTTTGCTTTGTGGTTAGTACTCTTTGTGTCTTATTCATGAAAAGTTTCCCTAGCTCGAGGTCATGAAAATGTTCTTCTATGTTGCCTTTTAAAAGGTTTATAGATTTGTCTTTTGTATTTAAGTCTCTAATCTATCTTAACTCGACTTTTATACATAGGATGAGACAAATTTCTTTTTTGAATAGGGATAATCGATTGCTCCAGCACCATTTATTGAAAGTCTATAGTTTAATCACCAATCTGCAGCAATAGTAAAAATAATCACAATCCTGTCTGCTTTTCTTCTTTCTGGAATTCCTCCTTGCAGTTAGAAAAGCACTTGAATACAACTGTTATTAGTAATAGTAGTAGCATTTTACCCAGTAACATGTAAGTCTTTCTTCTACTATGTTAATAGCTCTTAGAGGGAAGGACTCTATCTTTATTATATTTGTATCCTTCAGATTATATAGGCTAGATAGAGAAACAGTATAAAAGGGAGATTTCTATTTCAAGATGGTGAGCTGGGTACAAATGTTTCCTTAATTCAATTAATCTGAATGACTTATATAAAGCTTTTAAAACAATGTCTCTCCTGTTGCAGTTCTAGAGCGATACAATTTTACAATTGTGATATAGTTGACATATAACATGACATGAGTTTCAGGTGTACCACATAATGATTAGCTATACTATTTGTATATATTTCAAAGTGATCAGTCACCACAGTAAGTCTACTTAGCAGCCATCACCATAATTACAAGACGTTTTTCTTGTAGTAAGAATTAGAGTGATACAATTTTTAAAGAAAGGGTGGCAAAGGCAGAAATGTTCATCTTTATCACCCTCTCCAGGTTTTAAGGGGGTTGAAAACCATGGTCTAAAGCAATGGTTATTTTAAAATTCCCTCTCTTTCCTCATCTCATTAGGAGTCTTCTATTCTCCCCCAAATAAGCTCTCATCTGCCCCAGCCCATTCTCCCACCACGTCGTGGTCTGCCATTTCCTCCCTGCCCCTCTCAACATTGTCTGAGAAGTCTCCGCTCCCGACCCCAACCCTCCTTAAGATGTGAGGTGCCTCTTCTACTTCCATTGATTTTTTTTCCCTTAATAAGAAACTCACACATCTTTTTGTCTTTTCCTCTCCTTAGAGAGAAGGAGAAGAATGATGTGAACCTACATGTTCATTTTTATCCTATCAAGCTCAGGGTAAGTATAAAAGTTGGAGGCATTTAATACATTGACTGAAAATATCTACCCATACAATATTCCTTTTTACTTTATCTGGGACCAACTTGACTTACTAAGAATCCCAGACCTACGTGTTCTTCTTTGTCCACATGATGATGGTGTCACTGATGTCTCTAGAACAGAGCTCCTTTGGATAGGAAGGCTTTTGACAGGTGCAGGATATTTTCTGAGAACCAAAGGAGTTGCTCAGACCTTCTCAGTAAGAAGACCTTTCGTCCCTGCCTGAGTTCACTAATGTTTGGGCTCAAAACTCCACAGGGTCCGAAATGTTCACTGTAGCAGGAAAAGGAGCCTTCAAGCCCAGGGTCCACCATTCGTGTTATGCAAACAACGGAAACATCACACACAAGGAAAGAACCAGAAGTAAGCAAGTGGGAATTAACACCGGGCATCGCCTCTGACGTCTGCCTGGGTGCGTGGTACCACACACGTTTCGGTAAAAACCAATGTTGCTTAAAGACGGAGGTTTATCAGTCGACCTTGGAAGCTGAGCCATGGTTTCCCTCTCCGATCTGAACTCACCTGCTTTCTTTCTTTTAGAAATTCCTTATAGATTCAAAGATGTTGCTTTTGTATTATTTCATCAAGTAAATTAGCAATCTAGAAACATCCCTTAGGTTTTGTCTGATTGTTAAAGTAATATAATCTGCTTTGAAGCTTTTGTCATGGGGATGAGAAGACTTCGCCAAGACAGGGACTGTCTGGTGCAACGAGTGTCCTGGAAATGCAGTCACTAAGAAGTCCACATAGTCCCCACGAAGGGCCGAGGGGAGGCACGCCCCTCTCTCTTGTCATCGTCCCTTCATTAACTGTCCCCAAATATACAATGTTCACAGAACTCCCACCTTGCTGCTTTAAGTCCTGGAGACGTGTATTTGTTTTCTACTTCGAACACAACGGTCACGGTAGTAAGAGGGTAGTTCTGGGAGTGTGAACTCCGAGTGAAGGCGTAGAAAAGACTGGGTTTCTGTATTGCTTTGCACCCCCCCATCGCCCGCCCCGAGAGAGTCAAAGGGGTCACCGGCAGGGTGGACACTGTGTGTCTCTGAGGACATCCACTTTTCTCTCGTCCGCGTTTGGGCCCCAGAAACTGTTCATCTGCTCCTTTATCTGGGGCTTAAAAGGACAGAAAAGATGAAGCTAACGGTGCCCACGGACCTGTCTGTGCAGCAGGGGTGCTGCCAGCTCTGCCCAGCTGACGACCTGCCGGAGGGCAGGGAGCTGCGGGGCCCGGGCCGGCTCTCGCCTAAGTTGGGCCCTAACGACGTTCCTCTGTGCGATCCCCCCGTTGTCACAGCAATGCCTTGGTGCTGTGTCAGCCAGGTCGGCCGAATGGAGGTCTGCATGTGCCTATCCCTAAAATATTTTTAGTTTCCGTACCTTCGAAAACATTTAGTTACATTGCCTAAATAGCGTGGTGTTTCAAGCTCTTAAATCAGTTGCCATAGTAACAGATGTGCAAAGCCAGAGGCCTACGATTTTGTATTAAACTACATTTTCCTCAACTTCTCACCAGCTTCACATTTACATGCTCTGCTTTGGGGAAAGGGTGGGAAAGCCCCCCAACCCAAACAAAATTCAATCCTCATTCCCCCCCTTCCTTTTAAATAAAAAACTCCACACTGCACTAAAACATTTGGCCGTGACATAACACGATTTCCTATCACTCTTGGTGTTAATAAGACCTGAAAATATTGAAATAGTCATCCTAGTAACCGAAAGGGCGAAGGCAACAAAGCAGTAAGCTCTGTTGCCTGTTCTCCAACTACACTTCAGATAAAATTAAAACTACACAAGTCCATTGACTGGTCATCTTGAAACAAAGAACAAATGCTTAATCACATATCTAGACAGGGCAATTAAAGTCAAGACCACAGAAATCTAATTCTCCGAGCACATCCATGCATAATACCCACGACTGCAAATGGAGTCCATACTGAAAAGCCTCTGTGTCTGCATAGAGTCTGTACTTTTTAATTATGAGGCATTTCACATAAAGAAGACCTGGGGGGCAGGGGGAATCCGGCAAACCATGGGAGAGCACACCAGACTGAAACTGGTAGGTTTCTAGCACCAGCTTGTAAGAAAAGAACCAGACAGTCCGTGTCCCAAGAATTCACTGCAAAACTGTTCTCCAAAAAGCCTTGGGGGGGAGCAGAAAGTGGGTGGGGGGCTGCGAACAGGGAAGAGCTGGGTTCAAATACCAGCTCTGCCTCTTATCGGATGGGTCACGTTGGGCCATCCTTTACCCTCTCTGAACCTCATCCCCTCTTTGGGACAAAAATCTCTACCTGAAATGGTGTTTTTCCTTCAATCGCCCAATGAGATCCCTTGAGCAAAATATCCAGCTTAGTGAGGTCTTAGTAAATGTTCATCCTTTTTTGTTTTCCCATCTCCATTTAGGTCCCTGAGTTTGAACACAAGAAATTATCTTTTCTAGTGGCTCTTGCAACTCGGACATCCTGTTTCTGGTGCAGACAAGGGTCCCTGAAACCATG
This sequence comes from Lyroderma lyra, assembly GCA_004026885.1. NCBI lineage: Eukaryota > Metazoa > Chordata > Mammalia > Chiroptera > Megadermatidae > Lyroderma > Lyroderma lyra. Next base: position 51,324 of record PVJL010003669.1, on the reverse strand, counting down.
CCTTACCCAGGATGCCAGTACAGCTCAAGGGCAAATGCTCATGGTTAATCGTGGCATCTTACCTAGTCAGGACACTAGACAAGATAACCACAGGATCCCTCACATTTTAAGAGAACTGGTCCCTTTTTATACTCCCAAACAAAAAAATCAGAAGGATTTCTGGGTTAGTTCAGATGCTCTGAGATGCAGGCGCCAAAGTGGATTAAACATGGAAGAAATTTATTAAGGGAACTACCTGTGGGAGAAAATGCGAAGGGGCAAGTCTGAATCTGAGGGCAGGAGAGAGGAAAGGAAAGAAAGAAGATTGGGCAGAGGCTTCTAGACTGCAATGCAATCTGGGGAAAGTGCATCTAGAACTGTGGGGAGCCATGCTTGGCCATCAGAGGAGGCCCTGGTCTTCCAGGATGAGCTTCAGTATCCCCACCACTCTTGGCCTCATGACAGACCTGAGGGGTAAATGCTCATGGCTGCCGTAGCTTCCTAATTAGGGTTCACATTTTCTCCATCTACAGACAAGACCCTACATTAAAACTAAGGTGTTTCCAAAGGAGCACTTGTCTATATAAAGCCAATCCTCAATTAATACCTTTCTATGAAGCAAGCTGTGCACAGAGCTGCTGATGGTATTGTCTCTGCTCTTCCTGGAGCCCTTGCCCCTGCTAGAGCAGGGGTCCCCAAACACAGCACCAAGGACCAGTACCAGCCTGAGGCCTGTTAGGAACTGGTCAGCACAGCAAGAGGTGATCAGTGGGTAAGTGATGCTTCATCTGTGTTTGCAGCTGCTCCCCATCACTGGCATTGACACCTGCGTTCCACCTCCTGTCAGTGCACAGGGGCATTAGGTTCTCAGGAGCACGTGCTCTATTGTGAAATGCATATGCACATGCACATCCTCCCCACCCACCCCCACCAACCCTATCCATGGGAAAATTGTCTCCCACGAAACTTGTCCCTGATGCCAAAAGGATTGGGGATTGCTGAGCTAGAGGACACGCTTTTATGGCTGAGCCAAAACCCACCACTGAGCACCTGTGTCCTCCTGTCCTTCTCCAGATCTCTGCTGCAAGAAGCCTGCCTCCTAAGCTGCCTGCAGTGCTCCCTGCACCCCGAGCCTCCTCCCAGGTTGTGCTCCCTTACTGCTATCCCACCTCTCTGAAAAGCTCAGAACATAGCGACTTAGCACATAGGAATGTTAGTGAACACTTACTGTTGTGATTCATAAATCCCCAAAGCTCAGAAACTTATTTTTTGTATATCGAACAATTCATGCAGGTATGTATCAGGCAGCCTTCAACACAATGAGTCAGGGATCTCCTCTTGGTCAACCCCTGGGGACGTGGGGATCTTGTCTTCCACTCAGGAAAGAGAAGAACATAGGAAACCCTGGGGGAGGTCTTCATGGGCCAAGCCTGGACGTGGAGTCCATCACCGTAGCATGTACAGTAGGCTCTCAGTTAACCGGCACCCATGGGGATTGGTAGATGCTGGTCAAATGCACATAGACTCTTCACTAAGCAGAACTCAAGCAATGAGCAAAAGTAATTTTGCTGGTGGCTTCTGAGTGTCCATTGCTTCAGTTCTGGTTAATGGAGAGTCTGCTGTATTAGTTGACAAGAAAGAATTCCAAGGGCACATCCAACTGCAGGGAAGGCTGGGAAATGTAGTCCAGCTATGCACTCTAGAGCAAGAGTGAAAAGATCTGGTGAGTCCCTATCCATCTCTGCTAAGAAGGGTCCAGGGATGGGTCCTGAGGGCCAGGGTCTCAGGCTAACCGAATAATTATCTACCTGAAGGAGCTCACTTTCAAAGGTTTGTGAAATTTGTGAACCTAACCACCAGATTGCATGCTGCTTGAGGGCTCACCTTCAGGCACTTAGTAAAAGTTTCCAGATGGAAATTTTCTATGAGAAAATGACTTTTGAGTCATAAACAACCTATATAAAAACAGATTTTAGTAAGAAAATCCATCTGTAAATTGGGAGTTAAATATATACATGTGAGCATAAGTGCATATGTTGAATGTGAACTTGAATATAAGGTACTTGGCTATTGGGCCTCATCCTGCAACAAGCTTAAATTCTAATTACTGGGTTGAGTGGATCAGAGGCATGTGAGGATGTGACTATCTGTGACATACAATCTGTTGTAAACATCATTAAGTTGATCTTTACTTCTGTGGTTTTTTGGACTGACTGAAATACTGTCTCCCATTAACCTTCAATGAACCAACACATTTTATAAGAATAAAATTTTTGGACCTAGTTTATTGCATTATGGTGAAATTTTATTTTATATTCTTATGCATATGCAAATATGCCATTTCAAACATATGCTTGGAGAGAAGCAAAGACTGCTGGCAATCTAGCCACTTAGCTCAGACAACAAACAATAGTAACTTTTTTTAAGATACACCAGAGCTTCCTCTTACTTTGAAGATGACAAATAGCTCTTCATAATCTCCTAACAACATAATCCTGCATTGCATTGTCCATTTTAGAAGAAAGACCATATCATGGGCTTACAAATTAGTCAGGAAATTTTAGGTCTGCTAAGAAGTTGAACAATAGATTCCTGATTAGAGAAATATGCACAGGCTGACTTCCAGATACATTTTGCATTTATAATACATTTCCATAACATTTATAGACATGGGGACATAAATGATGTCATATTTGCCATGTATGTACTTATGCTGATGAAATTGGATCAGAGAGATACCAGAGTAGAAGGAGCTGTGATATAGCAGTCCAGAGACTAGATTCTTGACTAAGGTCTGCATTTACTAGCTGTGTGATTTTGAACAAGTTGCCTAACTTCTCTGAGCTTTGGTTCTCTCCTTTGTAAAACTAAGATTTGGGTTCAGTGACTTTGTCTACCTCTAGTATACTACATGATAAATCTAATCTTTCCGAGTCTCCATCTCTACCAAGAGGAAAATCTTTATAAAACTAGCTACCTCTTTTTATCCTAGGGTTGTTTGAAAGATCAAAAGAAAATATATACAGAAAAGGGCTTTGGAAATTGCAAAGTGCTATAGAAATATAAGAGGTTTTAAAGAAAAATAATCCCATTCATAACATCGAAATCTTTTGCATGTTTATGTAGTCTGGACCCAAACGCAGATACAGTGGAGTTTAAGACTCAGCTATGCCAATCCATCTAAACACCATTTAGAAAGCTGGGAGCTATTTCCATTTTTGATGAGCTGGGGAAGTCAGTCCAGACAAAGAAACATTGTTTACAACCAGAAAGTGAAGAGTCCTCAAAATGTCACAATATGTGATAGGTTGCTGCTGTAGGCTGCCTTCTTTAGCAACTCAAGCCAGAATGTCCCCTAAAAGCAACACACAAAACGAAAGTAAACTTTTTAAGTAAAGATAAAGTAAGAAATGCATTACAACCACTCCTCAGTTAACAACCTACCTGTTTAAAGACTGCTTGGACTTAGAACCAGTTCCCCAGTGCAAAGAACCCCCTTTCTCGGTCTTTGTCTCATTCCCAGGGTCGGTTAGTATTCACTGCAAGAAGCAGTCACAATCACACAAGACTGCTTATGAGTATTTCATTTATAAATAAGCTGACCAGATGTCCCATTTTAAACAGGACAGGAAACAATGGTCCTGTCCCGTTTCAAACGGTTCGTGTGGTCAGTCTACTGACACCTTGAATTTAGCTCAGTGAGACTAGGCTGACCATTTGAAAAGGGACATATGTAGTCAGCCTATTTATAAGTGTGATGTCACATGATATCTATTTAAAAATACATATTTCACAGCGCCACGACACACCGCAAGACATCTGCCATTAAGCTCCTCGCTTATTGACCAATTTGCTTACTTCCACAGGAAAGGAACTTGACCATTAAGTGAGGAGTGCCTGTATTTACTATGAGACAGCCAAGGTCTATAAAATCAGAAAAGGCACAGAAAAACAGGAAGTTCAGGGGAGCAACCTGTACAAGACCAAGGGCTCTGTGCATCTGAGAGAGCACTGTCAGTGTGATGGCTAAACGTTCTAGAAGAAATCACAGGCTCATCGCTTTGATTACTCACTCAAGCCCGTCAGCCAGTGGGGAATGTCCTAAAAACAAACGTAACCACACCTTTTGTTTCTTGCTTCACCTCGGTCCAGGCAGCTCCCATGTAAGAATGTGGTAATGGCTGCGAGGCGGGCCTAGGGAGCTGCTCTTTCCAGGTCTGAATTCTGTTGTGTCTTTTGCCAGCTCTGTAAAATTAGGCAAAGTGCTTAAGGTCTTTGAGCCTCAGTTTCCCCCTATATTAAGAAACCTCCTCAGTTTCCAACTGTAAAAGGAGAATGATACATAGTAAGATCCATAAAAATTATACACGGATAGATACATAAAGAGCTTAGCACTGTGCCTGGCACATAGTAAGTGCTTAGTAATTGGTAGCTACTGTATTATTACTATCGGCCATGATCATTAAAACTCATTGAGAAATTAAGGCTTCCTATCTCATGTGCTGACCCTATCTTCTTCTAATTTTCCCTAATTCCCCTAAGTTAGTATTTTATAATTGCTAGTCATAACCTATTAGTATATCATGAGACCAATTTTGTGGGTCACAATTACCCATTATTTAAGTAGAGAAGAATGCGATGCAATGCAATGCAAAGGGACAGAACATAAAATAGAAGAGACTAAAATAGAAAAGAAAATATAATATCCAAGTGTATCACACGTAATAAGATGAATATTGTTATTTAAGGGCATCAGAGTCTCCAGGAGAACTTTGTAATAGGCAACAGCTAAAATATTCCCTAATGACCGATGCTTTGGTCCTTGTATTTGTACCCAGGACAATTCCTACCCATGTGAGCCACTCACTTCTAATGAACAGAAAACAGAAGCAATTGTTTATCACACCAAGGTTAGGTTATAAAAAAAAAGACTGCGGCTTCTATCTTTCAAGCTCTCCCTCTTTCTCTCTCTCTCTCTCCCCCCACCTCCCTCTCTCCCCCACACCATCCACTGGGCATCCCCTTCCATATTTCATTAACCCTAACCCTCCCCTATTATTTCTAGTTCACAGAGACATTCCATCTCCTATCTACCTGGGAGGAAGCTGCCAGACAATCTTTTCCAGGATGCAATCTACTGTCTAATGATCAATTTACCAAGCTTATTTCTAGGAAAGCCTTTAGAATTCAGGAGTCTTTTGTCTCTCAGATACCTGACTCTGGCCATTGAAAGCTGGCTGCTAAGGCCACTGTTTCTGAAATGCTATTTTTAAATTCTCAGTCTCAATGGGCAGAAGATGTAGAAAAGCAAGAATTCTCAAAAGTGCAAAATAAATCATAAACCATTTCAAAATGTTATCCCATACGGTAGACTGCATTAATGGCCCCAGTGATTGACCTCTCCCTGGATCTGTGTCCCTGTGTCATGTGACTGTGTAGCATCTCCCACTCTGAATCTGGGCTCAGCCATGTGATTGTATGCTAGCAAAGGCAAACATCAGCATAGGCTTTAGGGGGTTGCACTATTGGACTTGCTTCCTCTTAACCTCTGTCATTACCATGATAATATGTCCAAGATAGCCTGCTGGAAGCTAAAGAACACATGTGGCAGAGACAAGTCACTCCAGTCTTCCCAATCAAGGTCATTCTACCTCAACCACCAACCAACGTGCCCTAGCCAAAAATCATTAGAGCTGCCTAGTAGACTCACCAATGACCACAAACATGTGAGGGAGCCATGCTGAGATCAGCCTGGCCCAGGCCACATTAGCTGAACCCCTCAAACATCTGAGCGAAATCAATATTTACTGCTGACAACTGTCTGTCTGTAACTGTCTGTTACGTATTGGATAGAATCGTAGCAGAAAATATTTCCCCTAAGTGTATATCACTGATGAGATCCTATATATTTACTAGAATTTTATTTATAAAATTTAGTAGAATTTATTATTTGCTAGAATTATAAGATATGCACATACAAATCTAATCATTATGTAACCATTGTATACTACAGAATACAATGACTATCCATCATTATAGTAATGGGGAGGGTGGGGGTTGGACAGGGAGGTATTCATTCCCTGAAAGGGGATTTCTATGAAATCTGATGGACACAGTGCATTCTGGGACTGCTCTCATCTCTGAATACAGTTACAGGAAGTCACTGAGCTCACGCCGAGTCAAGCAGCCAGGATCATCATGGAGGGTTTCTCTCTAACGCTTCAAATACACTAGCTGGTGCTGGCTGAGAAGCAAGTTTTCTCTGCCCTTCTTCCCTCAGAAGGAGTAACCCTGGGGTCCCCGTGACCATGGGGCAATGACTGGATTGAGAAAACATCTCTCAGCAAAAGTGCTCTTTGCTGCAACCACAGGCCTACAGAATCCTGATGACAGAAGACCTACTGGATTACCTCTTGGGCCACTGCCCTTCAACAAATGGCCTCTTTTTTAAGAGCTCAGTGTCAAGAGGGCTTCAACTCACCCAACTTATCCGGGCAGGTCTGGACTAAGAAATTTTGAAACTATCAGCATTAACAAGACCAAGGTGCCCAGTGCCATATGGAATTTAAAATAATATATGCTTTCTAATGACACAACACTTCGTGTATGCTAGGATCGAGCTATTCTGGCTGCATGCCTGCTGACATATAATACAAAAAGCCAAACTTTTCTGTATTATGGTGGATTTTTCACTTGTTTATTTGGGGTGGGCAGTTGTTTTCCTGTCTGCTGGTTTCCAAAGTGCATACTTAGCCCTCTCCTTGAGTAATCTACCCATATGCAGATTAGAAAAGGCCCAGAAAGCTTTTATAGATTGATCTTTTTCCACCTAGACCTCAGACTGACATAACAAATAGGTGCATCCATTTTTAAATAAAAACAATCTACACTAATGGCAAACTTTAATAAATACAAAATTGGTAAAATCACACACAACGCATCTTGGAAAACAGCCTACTTCTGAATGTGACTGCATTGTAAGACCAGAGCTCTCATGGGTAACGTAAGTTCAGCTTATAAATGTTTATGTTAAATACTATTATTATCTTTTTTTTACATTTATAGTATTTATTGAAAACAAATCTTTGGACAAGTGGATCGCTATTATTATTTAATGAATTTTCTAACCACCCTTGTGGTAATTAGACGTGGTGTTCAGACCAACATAAACGCTAGCGCTCCAAGCGGAGTTGGTTCGTAAAGTATAGTTTTCATCCTCACAAATGGGGCTTACCTCTCTGAACCCCAAACTTAGCCTGTATACAGTTTCTTAGGACAGTTACATAATTTTACCCACCAGAAACGTCAACTTCAGGATACAAACGGCACCCAAACTGCAACCTGCACTTGTTTCCTGGATCGGACTTTTAAAGGCAAAATCCTCACTGTTCCTAATTCAGACTCTTCCTCCCGAACAGGAGGCCACCTCTTCTGTCCTTAGTGTTGAGCAGGAGGCAGCAACTCTGGAATTCCCTCCCACTGCAGGGCCCACGAACGGCTACCACCCTTTACAAGACTTGTGCAGAAGCCCGGATACAAAACACACCCTACAGGGAAAACAGGTCTCATGAATGCACCCCAAGTGCAAATTACCTCCAGATCCAGTCTCCCCTCCTCTGTGTGGAACTAACGAGGGAATCTTAGCAGTGGGGACAAAGGAAAAACAAAACAAAACCATGAAGTGAGCCTTTAAGAGAGTTTTGCGCTGGTGATGACAGCATTTTCATGGGAATTTGTCAATGTTCTTGCAAAGGAGGGGTAATTTACTCCAGTAAAATCCAGCTTTGAGGCCTCGTCTAGGAAGCCACACGCAGGCCTGCGGGCTCCCGTCGCCACTCTAAGATCCCGTGCCAAACTTTGTTCTGCCTGGAGCCCTGGGACCTCCTGGCCTGCTTTTCCCACCTTCACAGCCTCAAAGCCAGTGCTCAGCCTGGGAGGACCAACGCGGGTGGGAGGGAGTGGGAGTTTGGGGCGGGTTTTAAGGACTTCACGTAACTTTAGTGTGTGTGAATGCTTTTCTTTGAAAATGAGATTCTGATAGCCACATAATGTTATCGTCTGCACACCCTGTAAGTTATAGAGTGTTCCTGTTATTGGATGACATAGGTGGTTCCATGATTGCAAAAGGCAATAACATCGTAGTGACCATCCTTGTACAAAGTCTTGGTCTCACACTCCTTTTGCTTAAGATAAATTCTCAGAAGGGATGCGTGGTAGCAATGGATACGGACAGTTCAACATACTTGGTACATGAAATCGAGTCGAACTGCCGCCCAGAGAAGCTGCGGCCATCAGCAGTAGGCTCAGCAGCGGAAGAGGAGTCGCATATTCACGCACTTTCACCAACACCGAGTTTTTCGTTGTGCCAATCTGACAGGGAGGCTTACAAGCTGAAAGTCCCTTTCTTTAGTTTATGGATCCAAAATGCATTCTCTTGAGCTTGCTTTGCTCATAAAAGTAACAGAGTTGGCCCATTTGGAAAACCACAGAATCAGTCACTGGAAACTGAGAGTGACCTCCAAGAGCAGAGGGTACCCCAAGGATGAAGTGGTTTGCCCGCAATCATGCCCCTGTGCATTTGCTCCCACATTGTCTGTGGCTAGTGTATGGTGAGAACATGAAGGCCACGGCCGTAATGAAGGCTTTCCTCTACACTGAGAACCACCTTTAATTTCTGCACTCGAGTCTCTCCTCTGACGACCTGCTGTGGCTGTAGAACATAGCCACAAATTCTTCCTGAAGAGAGGAGGGGTCCATGTACCCCACAACCCCCTTGAGTACAGGCAGGCTTGTCGTGTTTCTATAATATAGGCATCCACTAGACAGTTGTTCATCTTTTTATGTCCTGCAAATGAGATTAAATGAGCTATAATAAAGAGCCAGAAGACCAGAAAAGCATACATCTTCCAGTATTTTGAGAAATTAGATTTGGTATCTCCTCTGTGTCTGTCCACAGCCTCCTGAGGTCACCCTCTCCATGGTTGGCACTGGGCACACTGTATTGTAATCCTTGGATAATTATGTGTCCCCAAGACTGTCAGCTCCCTCAGGACAGGGACTATCCTCAATGTCATACAGAGCACGTGCTGAATAAATGTCAGTACATTTTAATTGAATAAAAGAATTTTTTTATCATATCAGTGCAAGATGCCTATTTTTCTTAATAATCAGGTTAGTCCTAGCTTTTTAGTGTCACTGAAAAGGTTTTTATTCCTTAAGGTTTTTCTTTTTAAGTTAGTTTGTTTGTGTCTTTCCCTCCTACGGTGGTTTTTCCATTTAAGAAGTGCGTAAAGCTCAACGAGACTTAAAGTAAGTGCCCAAGAACTAAAACAGTTTCCACCACCACCACCAGTGGCACTTTAATACATGTGCTGAGCTGAGCTCTAGGAAAATGAGGAACAGAAGAGAAAAGAAAGTAAAAGTGTACAGGAAAAAGAATGGAAACAAAAGTGAAAAAGAGGTTGAAAAACAGTTCACACTCATTCAGACTTGAGAAAGCAGAATGAAATCTACCAAAAGGAAAAATCAAGAAAAATGTCAAGCTGATTATATATATATAATATATGAGTAATTCTATATTATTTAGTCATATAATTTCATATTACTTATTATATATTAGAGAAAGCAACAGAGACAGAGAAAGTTGAAGAAGGATTAATCAAAAATTAGTGTGGAACACTTTGGAGTGTTTTATTAGAAGTAAAGAATTCTAAATAACAATAACTTTGCAAATGCAAACTCATGTTCAAAGAAATCTATCAACCAGAAACATGCTTTTCATAAAGCCACCACTTCGGGTTCATTAAACCTTGCCCGAAATGAATTTTTCTTCATTATTAGTACATATCATTCATATCAATTCAGCAAAGAGCCGTTCTGAGATCAAAATAGCTTTCCATCCAAGCCAGAGTCGAGAAAGTCAATAGTGCTAAATGTTAATAGATTTCATCCCCGTGGAGATTGGGGGTATGGGAAGGTGGCTGGATCATTTTGAAACTTCATAAAAATTTCATAAACATCAAATATTAGGAGTTAGCCCTGAATGGGTAAAGGTTTAGACACCCTCAAGATAAACTTTCTGAAGTTAGACTTTTGTCCTGGTGAACCTAAGTCAAAGGACTTTCTGGGAATACAGTAAATTTGAACTTTTGTGTGGCCTTTTTATTTGTATGTGTGTGTTTTAGCAAGCATCCTGGAATGGCAAATGCTTCCTTGTCAGTGGAACCATGTAGATTCAGAAAAAGCCATCTTCCATTGAGAAGACAATTGTTTTCTATAGAGACAAGAAACAAATGCCTATGACCCAGGTCACCTCGTCCCAGCAGGCTTTTGCTGCGGCTTCCTCTGAGCAAACACAACAAAGTCCAGAGCAGTCAATCCTGCCGCCCCACACTGGGCCCCTGCAGTTGTGCTCTGCTATTTACCCTTCCTATTAATCTGTCAATGTTCTAGTCAAACAAGCAAAACAATATGGTGGGTGCATAGTTTGATTGGCCATTGCTAAGTAACTTGGGCCAAAGATGATGAAATAGAACATCCAACCAACAAAATGTGAGGCCCAATTTAATTGTTAGAAGATGTCCGACAATACCAGTGTGTTTCAGGGTGGTTGTGATTTAGCATCCCTCTGACCAGCAAAGAGTAGTACCAATAAATGACATTCAGTTCTAGAATCTAAATTCAGGTCATGTTGCTGCTTCTATTGTTGTAGGGTAGGACAGTCTGGGAGTTTTGCGGAGGAAGGTGTTCGATATCAAATACCAGCATGCTGTGAATGAAGGGACTGTTCAATTCGGTTCGGCACACAGGTGAGCCCTAGCTAACAACTGAAACAGCCCTTAAACTGAAAAATCGGAGTTCCTGATTCAGCGCTCCCTGAGTGCTAAGTGTATAGCTCCATAGTCCCAAATGTAATCTACATTGTCTAACATTTTGAGCTAATTTAGGAGCTTGTTTCCTCCCTCTATATTTCTCCTTTTCTGCCAGCTCAGATGGGGCCTCAGAATCCTTCTCAACACAAAGCTCTGAGGAGCCATTTCTAACCCACTGACCTTATTTGTTCTTCCAGCCCTGGAGCCTCAAGTGAACAAATTCATCAGAATGTGAGATCTATATCAATAAATGATCAACAACTGTTTGAAGCACTCCCCACTAGAAATCCAGGGCATGCATTTCCCTGCTGTGTATTTTCAGAAACCAGGCAGAATGGGAAGGCTGAGTGGCTATTTATGACTCTGGGAGGATAGGACATAGAACAGCAAAATGAAAAAAATACAGATGTTGAAGTCAGGCCGACTCGGGACCCAATGCCCCCATTTACTAGCTACTGACCAGCTACACGACTTCTAGCAAGCGTTTACCTGCTCTGAGATGCTTGTGCATCTGCACAATGGAGAAAATAGGACTGCATAACGTGTGTCAGGACTTGTCAGCCTCTTCCCCTGCTCCATCTTCTCCAACTGTTTACTTCTCCACAGACCACAGGCAGCTCTGGGACCTTGCATTTTTTGACCCAGGAGAAAAAGGAACCCTTTCTTTCCAGCTTGAGTTAAAAAATTGAGAGGAAGAATTCTGATTGCCTTGACTGAGGTTATGTGTCAACCACTGGACTCCCACTATGGGGATTCTGATTGATCCAGACTGCCTCACGTGCCCATCCATAGCCAAGGTACTGGGGTTGGGCTATTTTCAGAACTACTTAGTGGGAGTGGGTAGGAACAATTTTCCAAAAGAAGTGTTCAGTGGGGAAAATACTTTTCTGAGGTAGACAAAACAATAAATGCATGCTCTATGACCTCATGGAGTGAGAAGAGTAAATAAAATAATGTAAAGGACTAAGTAACTGGCACATAGAGAGTATTCAAATAGTTGCTAGCAAAGATAACGGTAATAACTATCATTATTATTATCAATCTGTAATCTCCAAAGGTACAACCAATAGTAGGCATATTCACAGAAAGACGATTGATGTTTCACATTGAGTTTATCACTCACTGATGTCAGTTTTAAATCTGGCTACTCAACTAGCAGTCTCAGTAAAATACTTTCCATATTTCAATTTGAAGTCAGCTCATAATTCAAATTATAGAGATTTCACTTGAGTCCATCTCACAGAAAAATATACATATATTATGTTAAAGAATGAAATTAAGAAGCATAGTCAGTCATGCATTTACTTGAGCTCCTATGTGCTAAGCACTGGGCTAGACACTGGTGACACGAGGGAGTAACACTAACTTAACGTCCCTGCCCTTGGGGATATAGTTTCTAGGAGGTCTGGAGAGTAGTGAGAAGAGCTATGGAGAAAAATGAAACATGGCAAGAGGTGAGAAAGCACACAATGGAGCGTAGATAGAGGCAGGCCCTTTAAGGAAGGGACAGCAGGGCAGACATATGAACAAAGTAAAAGAGTCAGCCCAAAGAATACTTGGGGGACAGCACTGCACACTGAGGGAATGGTGAGTCCTGAGTCTAGAGTGTGTCAGTGTGGCCAGAGCAGAGTAGCAATGGGGCCAGCTGACAGGAAGTGATGTTAGACATCTTGCCCACCCCTGCAAGATGTCTATGTCCTAATATGTGGAACCTTGGACCGTGTTGCCTTACATGGCAAAAGGGGCTTTGCAGGTGTGACGAAGTTATGGACATTGAGTTAGAGACATTATCCTATATTACCCACGGTCCACTGTAATCACAAGTGGCCTTAAAAGTTGAAGAGGGAGGTAGAAGAGGAGATCAGAGCAATGCAATATGAGAAAAACTCAACCTATTGTTGCAGGCTTTGAAGATGGAGTAAAGGTGACATGAACCAAGGAGTGTGGACAAATCCAGAACCTGGAAAAGGCAAGGAAATAGAATTGCCACTAAACTCTCCAGAAAAGAGCACAAGCCTGCCAAGACCTTGATTTTAACCCACTGCGATCCATGTCAGACTTATGACTTAGCAAACTGTAAAATAATATATCTGTGTTGTTTTAAGTCACTAAGTTTGTGGTCATTTGTTGCATTAGCAATAGAAAACTAATACAGTATCATTCTTAACATAACCAGATGATTCTTACTTTCTTTACATGACAGTGTAAAGTTTCTTTCTCTCTTGACTTAAGCAACTTCTCGGGAATAGCACCAGTTGCTTTAAAGTGAGTGCACGTGTCCCACCCTAATGGTCTGGGGTCACCTTATAAATAAACAAAAGAAAGAATAGCAAAGGAAACATGGACTGTTTCTCCGGATTTTTCTAGCAGGGATATACTGTGTCCCTGGGGTGGTAAAATTTTATTTTATGAAGACATGTAAAACTATGATATAATTTATGTGTGGATAAATATGAAAATGAAGAGGAGTTTCCCAACTATAAGACTAAGCACTGAATCAAAAACCAAAATTATTGGCTGAAATGAAGCAAATCTAATGGCCTTAAAACATGTTGGAAGATGTATTCTCTCTCATATACTACCTGCGTCCTAATTGCCAAGGGTCTGGTTTGTAGTCCTTGAGAATGCTTTTTCTCCCATTGCTTCATACCAGGCATCATTAGATATGTTTGGTGGACTCAACTCCCTATAAGCAATAGATGACAAAAAAAAAAAAAAAGGTTTAGAACACTCACAGCTTTCAGTCAAGATGACAGAGTGAGTAAATGCTCTGCACATCTCCCTCCACCACCAGCTCAAAATTACAACTAAACTACAGAATAACCATCATCAAGATCACCTAAAGTCTAGGTGAACCAAAGTCCTACAACTAAGAATATATAGAAGAAGCCTCCACAAGACTCATAGGAGGGGCTGAGATGGGGAAGGGGCTGATCCCACACCTATGTGTGGTGGTTAAGAAATGGGAGGGGGATATATTGGCTGAGAAGGTCCCCCATGAAGAACAAGGCATCCCAGAACCACATCAGGCTTCCCAGGCCAGGCTTCCAGTGCTGGGAAGAGAAGTTTCTCTAATATCTGGCTGTGAAAACCAACAGAGATTGTGACTGAATGAGATGGAGGGCTCTTGGAGTCCCAGGTGTTCCTCTTAAAAGGCCCACACTCAGACTTATTCACTAACAGATTTGCCTACTGTAAGCTCCAGCACTGGGGCAGCAGCTTGAAAGGCACCAGGGACATGTGTGGAGAAACTGAATTGTCTGGCTTCAGGGACAGAGCTGGAGAAGCAGCTCCCTCACAGACAGAAGTGCTAGCAGAAGCTATCATTGCTTTGTTGAGCCCTCCCAAATGCACATGCAAGTGGGCACCATATTGGAATCTTCATCAACCTGGTTAACACCACTCACCCCCCACACTGCTAATTCCCTGAGACCATACCCCAACCAATCTGCTTGCCCACGAGCTGCTTCCAATTACTTTTCCTTTCAAATGGCCTCTCTTGGCTCAAGCTCTGATCTTTTCTAAAAGTTCTTGGTGGTTCACAAACCCCAAACAAGCAGTATCTGTCCTTAGCATGCTCCATATCTCTTGCTAGGCAGCCCCAAGCCTGGGACTAGTGGCAGTGGCCTCAGTTTGCAGCTTAGCCCCTTCCAGGCACCTCCAAGCCCAACACAAGTAGCAACCATCTGTAGATCACTTGTAATTTATATCAAGTAGCCCTAGGCAGGACACAAGCAGTAGCTGACGTTGGCCTGCACCAGAGCCCACCACAAGAGGTTCTAGCCATCTTCAGACCACATGAGAGCACCCAACCACCTCCACATAAGATACACCCAAAGGGCAGATTCAGCAAGCACCAGAGCCCTGCTAAAGCAAATACTACTCTGTAGGGTCAGCCTCTGCATAGCAGTTCCTCCACTGTAATAATGACCAACATAGCAGTTCTACTTTACACAGAGGAACAAACACAGGGAGCAGCCTGTGTTGTAGCAAAGAAACATATCCCAAATGAATAATAAGAACAAAGTTCCAGGAGAAGAATTAAATGGAGACAAGCAATCTATCAGACATAGAGTTCAAAACACTGGTTATAAGGATGCTCAGTGGTCTCAGTGAGAACTTTAAGAGATAGAAAACATAAAACTAGAGCTAGAAATATAAAAAAGAACCAGTCAAGAATAAAGAATATAATAACTGAAATGAAGTATACATTAGAGCAGGGGTGTCTAATCTTCTGGCTTCCTTGGGCCACATTGGAAGAAGAAAAGTTGTATTGAGCCACACATAAAATACACTTTAAAAAAAAAAGTCACAAAATATCTCATAATGTTTTAAGAAAGTTTACAAATTCATGTTGGGCCACATTCAAAGCTGTCCTCGGCCACAAGTGGCCTACAAACTGCAGGTTAGACAAGCTTGCATTTGAGAGAATCAACAGCAGCTTAGATGAAGCAGAGGGTCAAATCAGCTATTTGGAAGATAAGGTAGCAGAAAATACCCAAAGAGAACAAAAAGAAAAAAGAATCCCCCCAAATGAGGATAGTTTAAGGGGCCTCTGCATAGCATCAAGCATACCAACATTCACATTATAGGGGGAACAGAAGGAGAAGAAAGAGGGGAAAGAACTGAAAACCTATTTGAATGAATGATGAAAAACTTCCCTAACTTGGTGAAGGAAATAGACATACAAGACACAAAAAGGCAGAGAGTCCCAAACAAATGAATCCAAACAGTCCCACAACAAGACACATTATAATTAAAATGTCAAAGCCTAAAGACAAAGAGAGAATCTTAAAAGCAGTAAGACAAAAGAAGTTAGTTACCTGCAAGTGAGTTCCCATGAGACCATCAGCTGATTTCTCAACAGAAACTTTGCAGGATAGAAGGGATTGCCAGGACATATTCAAAGTGATAAAAAGCAAGAACCTATAACCAAGATTACTCTACCCAACAAAGCTATCTTTTAGAATCAAAGGACAGATAAAAAGCTTTCCAGACAAGAAAAAGCTAAAGGAGTTCATCACCACCAAGAAATGTTAACAGGACTTCTTTAAGAAGAAAAAGAGAAAAAAAGATTTAAAAAATATGAATAATAAAATGGCAATAACTACATATCTATCTTCAATTATTTTAAATGTAAATAGACTAAATGCTCCAATCAAAAGATACAGTGTGCCTGACTAGATAAGAAAAGACCTTTACGTATGACACCTACTGGAGACTCACTTCAGATTGAGAGACACAATCAATTTAAAGTAAAGGGATGCAAAAAGATATTTCATGTACATGGAAAGGAAAAAGGAAAATACAAGCTGGTGTAGCAATACTTATACCAGACAAAATAGACTTTAAAACAAAGGCTGTAACAAAAGACAAAAAATAATGCAGTAATTCTACTTCTGAATATTTATCTGAAGAAACTCAAAGCACTAATTAGAAAAGACATATGCATCCATAAGTTCATTGCAGCATTATTTACCATAGCCAAGCTATGGAAGCAACCTAATGACCCATCAGAAAATAAATGAATAAGGAAGTAGTATATATATAAGCACTGTCTGAAAAGTATCCAGCCATGTGAAAAATAGAGGCATCTATGACTGGATTGTTCCACACAGCCCTCATATGCAATGAAATATTACTCAGCCATAAAAAAGAATGAAAACTTGCCATCAGCAACAACATGGATAAAACTAGAGGGTATGCTGAGTGAAATAAGTTAGACCAAGAAAGACAAATACTGTAAGATTTTACTTACATAGAGAATCTAAAAAAAATAATAAACGAACAAAACAGAAACAAACTCATAGATACAGAGAACATTTTGATGGTTGCCACACAGTAGGGTGTTGGGGAGTTGAAAAGGAGGGGAATTAAGAGGTACAAATTGGTAGTTACAAAATAGTCATGGGGATGTATAGGATAGAGAATACAGTAATAACATTGTAATAACTATGTATGGTGTCAGATGGGTATTAGATTTATCAGGGTGATCACTTTGTAAGTTATATAAATGTCTAATCTCTATGTTGTACACCTGAAACTAATATAAGGTTGTATGTCGACTGTGATTGAAAAGTAAAAAAAAACAAATGATTTAAAACAGGAGAGAAGGTTTACAATAATGCAACAACAGGAAAAACTGAAGTTTTTAAGATACAAAATCATCCTAAGGATGAACATCATTCTTTCCAGGGATTATCAGTAAAATTTTATACTTTTCTACATGAAGTTCTTAACCATCTTTTTAAATATGTAATCCTAAGTACTGTTAAGGAATTTTGTTGCTATTTTTGGTTGTTTTTCATTATAAATGGTATCTTTTAAATTACATTTTTTTCTAATTATTTTCAGGTATAGAAATATGATTTAATTTTATACATTGTTTTAAAACATCAAGCTAGCTAAACTCTATGAATTCTGAAATATATGTCTGTAGATTATTTTAGGTTTTGATATGAACAACTCTTATCACCTGCTAACAGTGACAGCTTTGTTTCTTTCCATTCTTTCTGCTTTAAATTTCTGGTCTTGTTGCACGAGCTTACATCTCTAAAAGAATGTTGAATAGTTGTGGTGCTTGTGGGCATCCGTGTTTCTCCCCAAAACAGATTTACTGTTTACTTACTAAAGCAAATAAACCTTGCTTGCACAGGCCCCCTTGAGTTCTGGGATTATTAGGATTTGCAGAATATTCTAGGAGGAGAGGGGAAGCCTAGTGAAATTAAGAAGCACTTAATCATAAATTGATTAAAAGATCTCAAAATGACAAAACTAATCATACGCTTATCATATGATCTAGAAATTACTCTCCTTGGTATATATCGAGAGTTGAAAACTTACCCATACAAAACCCTTCACATGGATGGATGTTTATAGCAACTTTATTCATACAATGAAATGTTATTCAGCAACAAAAATAAACTATCATACCATGAAAAGACATGGAAGAACCTTAGAAGCATATTACGAAGTGAAAGAAGCCAACCTGAAAAAGCTTCATGCTGTATAATTTCAATTATATACACTCTATGTGTACATTCTCAAAAAGGCAAAACTACAAAGACAGTAAAAAGATCAGTGATTATCGGGGTTGGTTGGGGGAGGGGAGGAGGACTAAACAGGCAGAGCACAGAGACTATTTTGGCAGTGACAATACTCTATGTGACACCATAATGACGACTCGATGATTTTATACATTTGTCCAAACCCTGAGAACATACAATACCATGAGTGAACTCTAGGGTGATCTCTGGCCTTTGCGTGATAATGCTGTGTCAATGCATGTTCATCAATTAAAACAAAGGTGCCCTCTGGCAGGGGGTACTGATGATGTGGGAGGCTATGCATGTGGGGCCAGGGGTGCATGGGAGATCTCTGTACCTACTCTCAGTTTTGCTATGAAACTTCTCTTTAAAAAATGTCTTTTTTTTATTTTTAAAGTCTCAGAATAAAATGACTAAAAATATGTCTCTAATTATTTATGGGTGCTTTCTTCTCGTGTTCATTTTGATAGATAATATTTTTATGGTAGTATTGAGGCTTGTGATATACTTTATATTTTATATATATATCACAAATATATTATGATATATTTTATGATATATTTTGATGTATTTTAATCAAAGGGGAGTCAAGAGAGAAAATTGCTTATAAAGGTATTGGGGGAAAAAAGAACTAAGATGTGTAGAGTTCCAAAAAAATAAGGGGTGACACAAATCCCAAGGTGCTGACCCTCATGTAATGAAGCATCCCAAATAGTATAAGCTTCCCCCTTTACAAAAATTGTATTTGCTTGGTTATTCCTGATCTTAACAAGAATGTATACATTTCTCCCATGAAGTACAATTTTTGCTGAATTTTTATTTATTATTTATTCATTGTAGACTGTATTTATTGTGCGTAGACTGTTTTTATCAGGTTAAACAAGTTCCCTTCTAATACTAGTTTGCACAACTTTGTTGTTGTTTCTGCAGGGAGATATTGTTTGGTTTTAATTAGGAAGCGATGGTGAATTCTACTGGATGTTTTTTCTGCATCTATTAAGATGATCATATTTTTATTTTTAATCTACTTAATCGTGATCCTTAAGGGTTCTTTCACCAGGACTTCTCAGCTCCTCCTCCGAGGCCAACAGCTGGATTGTGTCCGTATTTCCAGCTCAGATCTGTGAGGCAGGTAATCGTACTGGCCCAGCGTGTGCCTTCGTGCTAAACCACATCGCAGATTCCCAAGAAGCCTAGGGAATGGTCAGCCTAGGACGGGTCAGGTGTCCGTCCCTAAACCCACCATCTTCATTGGGCCACCTCAACAACGGCTCAAAATGAACATGTCACTGCAGAGTTCAAGCCTGTCCTCCACTCCTGTTCTCTTCCCCCTCTGCGTACTGTGCACCACCGTCCACCAGCCCAGTCATCCAGGCCCACGTCCCCTAGGTCCCTCCCTTTCTCTCATCACCTCACTCCGGCTCATCGGGTCTTTGCCCTTCTTCCCCTAAGGTGGATCCCAACCTCACCCATTCTCTTCATCTCCATTAGCATCACCTTGCCCCAGGACACGATCCTTTCTTAGATTATTACGGCAGCCTTCCCACGCTCCCCGTCTAGTCATCACACGCCTGATTCTTTTGTCATTCGGTCCCTACTCGACACAGCCACAGCAACAATCGTCTTCAAGTATCGATTCGGTCTAGCAGCACTTTCATTCAAAATCCTCCCGCAGCTCCCTATTTTTCCTGGAATGGAAGGCCATGGCTGACCCGGCTTTCCGTGATCTGGGCCTGTACGAATCTCCCCCCTGCCCCCCATCATTTCACAGTATGTTCCCCCATTCACGATGTTGCGGCCATCCTGGCAGTTTTCAGGGACTTGGGGACCCTGAAAGCTCTACTCGGCCTCAGGGCCTCCGCACCAGCCTCTGCTGGCTCACCGCCCTTCCCTCTTGGCTCCTTCACTGGCTTTAGATACGCGATCTTCTCTGAGATTCTTCCCTTGGCCCCTGTGTTCAAATAATAATTCTCTAGTATAGTGCCTAATATTTTCGTATGTTGGCCTGTTTCCCTAAATTATTGCGAAGAACAGAGATTAAAATGCTAAAGTTAAAAAAAAAAGTGGCAAAATAAAAAACTTCAACACTTAAGACAAGGGGGGAAAGGCAAGAAATTGCAAGGAAATAAGCAATTATTAACGTTATTGGAGAAATAAGTTCATAACAATTTTAAATAAATGCAAATGCTGTATGCCTCCCACGTAAACATTTTAACCGCTTATTTCTAAGTCTTACGTAATGGTTTGCTAACTTTCCTGTCTTCGAGGCTGATACAGGGCGATTTTCCTTGAATTCTGGCGGCTACAAAATTCTCTAATTTAAGAACTTACTGAAGTCAAGGCTCAAAATGAGTTGGAAGCATTTGAAAACGTCATTATGAGTCCCTGGAATAGCTTTGCTCATTGTAAGTTTGCATAGCCAGCATCCAAGACAAGGTTTAAAATAAAACAAGCGTCTCTTGCGGCCACGGGTACATGAGGCATCATTTGGCCACAATAGCCGGGCCCTCCGGCCTCCCTTTGTCCTCTGCAGTGCCTCTTTGTAAATCCCAGGTGTTTGTGGGCAGAAAGCCCATCAGAGGGGGGTTTATTGTAAAGAGTTCTTTCTTTGCCACTTGTTCTAAACCTGTTCAGAGAGTGCTCCGTGCCTTAGACCAAATCTCCATAAAAATCAAGCAACAAGAAGTTTTCTGTACTCCTGGCCAGCAGTCGCACTATGACATTAGTTTCGACAGCTCTGTGACCTCGTATTGTCCCAACTTTATTCACTAGTCTCTTTTTTTTCTTTCTCTCTCTACTCCTTTCTTCAAGCCTTTATTGGGATTTTTTTATCTACTGTAAAATAAAAAGCAAGAGGATGGGTGTTGTTTTTTTCTTAAAGCACTCTATGTGGCGGCAGCTAAGAAAAGCTATCCGTAGTTACTGTAGTAATGGTTTCAAAAAACACCTGCAAATCAAAGAAAGACACCCTAACAGTGTCTTCAGACTTTTTTTTTCTTCTCCTTCCCTTAAAGTTCCTTCTTGGCCATTATAGAGTAGGCTCGGGAATAAATTTATGTGACAGCTATGAAGTTAGTATTAAAATTGTGAATAGTGCCTAGCAGTTTTCATGCCCTTACTATAAGATCGCCTCAATTTGCCACACAGCGGTGAATAGGGTGGAGGAGGGGCGGGGTGTCCAATGAATGGGAGGAGGAGGGTGTGAATGGGAGGCTTCCCCTGGAGGGAGCAGCGCCGTAGTCACGGGAGAAGAGTGATTTATTTTTGAAATTCCAGAAAGAAAGGCCAAGAGAAGCTGCCCGAAAGATCGCGGAGCACGGGGCGGGGGGCGGGGGGGCGGATGTGAGATAAATATGTCCGTACACATTTAGCAAGTGTCAACGCCAATTCTGGAAGCAGGGACGGGTCGTGGGGGGTGGGGGGGTGGTAAATCCATTCCTCTGGTCTTCCAAGATTGAATATTAAATGCCAGCGGGGAGCAGATGTGGGTAGGGACTGCAGAATGGGGGTAAGAGGCATGGATAGAGGGGGTTAAGCGTTTATCTCAATGGAAATTAACCACTTGGGGAGAATTAGAGCTGGCGCGGGCGGGGCGGGGGCGGGTGTGCAGAGTGCCTCTCGGTGCATTTAAACTCTTCTGGTGCGAGGATTTGGGGAAGACATTCAGAAAAATGAGGTGAGGAGGCCGGCACAGAACGAGGCGGGGCGTGCCCCAGCCGCCCCCGTGGCCCCGCCCCGCCCCGCCCTCCTCCCTGCCCCCACCCCTCCCCGCCCCCCTCCTGCCCCCCACCGCCCCGCCCCCCTCCCTGCCCCCCACCGCCCCGCCCCCCTCCCTGCCCCCCACCGCCCCCATATTAGCATGCTGGCCGCAGAGGGCCCGGCGGGCGGGGGAGGGAGGCATGGGACCGCAGCGCGGGGCGCATTGTGGGCCGCGCTCGCCTCCGCGGGGGACCATCTGCTCGCTGTCAATGCATCACCTGCTCGTCTGGGCCGTCGCCGGGGCAACGTGGGGCGGGGGGATTAAGGAGCGTGTGTGTCTCCATCCCGGCCGCGGCGGCGGCGGCGGCGGCGGCGGCGGCGGCGGGGGGCGGGCCGGGCGCTCCTCCTCCGGCTGGATCCCCGCGCTGGGTCCGCGGGGCGGAGGGGGCCGGCGACCACCTTGGCGGGCTCCGCCACTCGCCGCTGCCCTTCGGACTTTTCCAAGACCCCGGAGAGGGCTCCACTCCGGGAGGTGGCTGGAGTCCCGAAGAGGAGCAAGGAGCAGAAGGTCTAGCCCTGCGGACCCACCCAAGGCGGGAGCGCCGCGATCCTCGCGTCCACCTGTAGCTGCGTAGGCCAAGGCCCAGGGCGCCGCCCGCCGCCTCTTGCGGGGAACCTGGCTGGCCCAGTTCGGTCCCTGGGGGCGCGGTGCGGCGCGATGCTGAGCGCCCCGCAGTCGCTGGGCAACCACAATGGGGTCAGCGTCTTGGGTAGAACCTCCCTGGCTCCGGCCACCCAAGTCACAGATGCCATCCACGTCTCACTCGACATTCTGGTCTACCGCCCAATGTCAAGCCTGAGGGAAGCCTTGGACATCAGAATATGAGTGACGCCTGCCCTTTGGTCCTGAGGTTTATCAAAACGGATTTTCTACGGAAGGGCTACTTGTAGAGATTAAAAAAAAAAAAAATCCCCAGAAATCCTGAAATCGCCCTTCCACCTACTCGTCCTGTTCGAATACCAAAGTGCAAAGAGCGAAGCGCCAGCAGCAGGGGGCAGAGCTAGGAAATACAGGGGCAGTGGCTGTTTGAGGTCATTTTGATCCAAAGTCATGCTCTCTGGTTTAGAAACTTCCAGGAAAATCTGTCCCCTGCCCTTCCTCCTACCCACCTTCAACTAAGGGGCCAAGAACAATGTTGTGTGTAAGCTTCCCATAGACTACACAGAACTAGGGACTTGCTGAGTTTTCATCCCAACTCATAATATGTCCTTCCCCCCCCCCCCCAATTTCTGGGCTGGCTAATGACTGTATTCCTCTATAGAATAACAGAAGTAAGAGAAAGTTGAGATTCATGGAGTCCCAGACCAGACCCCTCAGACATCTAAAGCATTTCCAGACAGGTACAATCCCAGCTTGTTTCTAAAGATCTGGGAGTCAAGAGAGCCCCAATCTTTCTTCTTAGGTGTCAGGCCAGGGTCTGGTAGCTCCTGAGCAACCAGCAGTCTTTCTTGGAGGAGTTAGTAACTCACACCCACGTCCTGCAGTTCTGCTTTCCGAAGAAACAGAAACTGGCCTCCTTTCAGATCAACCTTTGTGTTGAAGATATTATTAAATTGTCCATTAACCTTCTCAAAATTTCTCCTGTCTTTCATTCCAGTCGTTTTTATTGTCTTTGGCAAAACCCTTAATTAAAGTTACACCAAATGTAAGTTTGTGATATTGACCCTATGTACTCCAACCCAAATCTCATAATAGTTAAATAAAATTTCTCCCATTCTTTTCTGATTTCTAGATATAAACACCATGAATTTTATGATCAGAATGAACCCTTAAAATTTTACTGTTACCTCATGTATTTGCTGTTCCTATCATTTATATGCAAGAGAAAATGTTGACATGTATAAAAATATTCATGTGCTTTGACAGAATTGAAGGAAAAAGAACAAGTGTGTAATGTGTAAATTTGCTCAAAAGATAAAATTTTACTTATCCAAAGCTGCTTTTAATTGTGACTTTCATGAGTTAATCCATTTCCTGTTTAGGGAAACAATAGTGCATTTCACTGCTGTGTTCATTTAATACTACAAAAAACACGTTCTTTGAGGCTGAAGCAAATCTGCATGGTTTTCAATGTGAAAATAAAATATAAAAACTATTCTTGGAGTTATTTCTAAACACAACTTGTCTCTAATCGTAATATAACAAATGTTTATGACAAATTTAATAATTTGTCATTATGTGTAGAAATGCTACATTTTCTTGGATTTGAAATCTGCGAGTTATCTCGGGGTAAATGCTGCAGCTGCAAGCACCGCAGGCACGTATTTTGGGGGCCAACAGGAAGTGGGTTAAAGGTGAGAGTTCTGAGAAGGCCTGCTGTTTGACTCAGGAGGCACTTCCAAACAGAATCGCATAATCACTCCCACTTAAAGAAGGCTGGGTTTGAGTCCACCCATCCTATCTATAGACAAAATAATTGAAACCAAAAGATAAGTGACCAGCCCAAGACCATTTCAGACAGTGGCTGGGGGTATCCAGGGCACACTCATCTCCACCAACCTCCCAGAGGAGCCACTTTCCACACTAAAAACACCTCAATTCCCACTCCTACAGCTGCCAGCTTCACAGGCAGAGATGAGAACTCTTCATCAATTCAACAAGTAATCATCAAACACCTGCCACACATCAGGCAACCTAGACAAAGATCTCCACCCTCATGAAGAAGAGAGAGACTCTTTTTAAATAACTATTAATTTACCCAATAAACATTTCTTGAACCCCAATTCACTACTACAATAAGAGAAAAATATATATATACATATCTAAATAAGATATGAATCTCTCCCTCAAAAATAAAACAAATCAGAGCATAATGTAATAAATTAGAAAAATAATTTCAGTATGACAGAGTATCACGGAGGATAAAGGAGGCATCAGATCATTTTTGCCTGGATAGCACTATAGAGATGTTAGAAACTGGGTCACGAAGTAGGAGTGCCCAGCACTTAAAACAGGGCATAGCACATCACAGATACTCAACAAATAGTTGTTTAATGAATGAATGATGTATTTTCCAAGTAGACGAAGGGAAAATAGTTCAGGTTAAGATATCACAGTATAAACCAAGCTCCAGGACATTTTGTTTAAGGGATGATGAGTGGGCAATTCATTGTGAGCAAAACAATACCAGGGGAAAGAGGAAGAAGGCAGAAGGAATGCTGGTGTGGAGGCATGCAGAGGATTTGAAGATCATGCCAGAATGTGGACTCTGTCTTGAGGTCCAATAAATTTTCAACAGCAGAACACTTGTTTTAGACAAGATCTTGCAGGAAATTCAAAGACAATGAAATTGATCAAAGTAGAGCCACCCTAGCTGAAACAGTGATAGGACCTGCACGCTTCCCCTTGGCCACAACCTTACTATCTAGGCACTGCTGAGGGACCCTTGTGTGCCCCTTGGAATACTGTTTGAAAACCAGTATCATGGACAGTGGATCGTCACTGAACATTATTAGACACACGAGTGTTGAGTCTGGATGCTAAGAAGTCAAGGAGAACAGTTATCAATTATCCAAGCACAAAATAATGAACGCTTACACCCCTATGGGGGTTGTCCAGAACAAAAATATGAAGACTTACATTCCATCAGTGACATGGGCAGTGAAATGGAAGATATAGGAATTTTGAAGATGGAATCCTTAATATGTATGTTCTTCAGGGAAAATAATTTCACCTCTGGTACATGTGAATTTGGAGATTTTAAAATGATAATATATAACAAATTGTGCATCGTAACTGTACTATGGCCAACGCATCTACACACTTGCCAAAGTTTGTGGAAAAACTACAAATTCCTTTGTAATAACAGCTTAAAATATGGGTCATATGTCAGAATGTAGATTTTTTTTATCCTAACACAAGCAAATGGAAGATTTAGAAAGATAGCCAAAAAGGAGGGCACAGATGAGAGATATGTAATACCCCTTCAATTTACTAACCAAGGGAACCAGTATTTGAGTAGTGATTACAGTTACGGTGAAGGGTGACCCTTCCCTGAACCACTCAAAGGTAAGCATTCACGTGTTTTACTTAAAAGTCACATAAAATTCATCACTGCATACTTACATTTAGACGCAATTGTCCATCAAAAGCCCCTCCTCGGTAGACAGCTTGTGATGTAAGGAATGCGCAACCCTCTGGACTGGGTGAAACAAAGATGTGTGTTCACACAAATAAGCTAATGGAAGACAGGCAGCCCAGGGGAGCTGGGAAGCTGAGGAAATGCACATGAGGAAGACAGCTGGCACTTGGCCAAAAGTAAAAACTATAAATATTAATCAGATGAGAATCAGTGTCACTTTGCTGCAAGAATGTTCTGTAATTAAAAGGGTGGGTATTGTGTTGTGGGTGTTAGCACAATTGCTGCCAATAATATTGGATGCCAGCAGCTCCCGGGTGCTGGAGAGAACACGGATTCTTAAGGATGTCACCCAGCAGAAAATTTACGCCATACACATCAGCAATTTATGTCAAATGAAACTAATGCTTCAAAATAAAGGGGGAAGAAATATCATAGTTTCAACATTGTTTTTCTGTCTTTAAAAAGAGAAGGCAAGGAGAGAAATATTTTTTGGACACCTCGTATGCAAGGCATTGACTAAGCACTTTCTGAACAACCTGTCACTTAATCCTTACCTCAAGCCTGCAGAAAAGGTGTCACCGTAACTACATTTCAAAGATGCAGCAGTCCCAAAGTTGGCTTTGTAGTCCAGGGTGTGGCCTGTGAGTGTGTCTGAGGTGCAGTGAAGCTGAAATGTCCCAGACATTGGTGACTTCACAAGATCATGAGATTAGGGTTCTTAATGGATCATTCGTGTGAACACTGAGTTTCCCAGGAAGAAGATGACCCTTGGAGTAGATGGGAGGGCTCAGAGGGAGATGTCAAAGCTCTCGTTTGGGGAAATCAGCAGTAACTCTACTCAACCGTCAGGCACAGGATGTTTGAGCAACATACCAGGAGTGTTAAGGGAAAGAGGATGCTTGCAGGTCAGAGGAGTAAGGTGCAAAGAGGGACAAAAGGATGCCAGTCCTTTATCTCCTCTGTGCCTGGACATGGATGAGAGAGGATGAATATCTTCTGCTTCGGGAGGGTGCAAAAGATCTCTCTTCAAAGGAAAACAGCGTTTTAGTTAGCTTGGAAGTAGAGGGACCTTTGAATAAAGAGGCTAAGAATGTGGAAAAGTTCTGGTTAGGTCATTTCCTCATCACTCCCTTGCCTACAGACTAAAATCCAGATCCTTAACTGTTGGTCAAGGTCTCCACGATAGGATCTTGTCCAGCGGTGCCCTAGTAAATGTCACAATCAGCTCTCTGGGAGGATACAGCCCTGCTGTGTAGCATTTGCTGATTTCTCTAGCATCAAGGCTCCCACCGTGATTGATTTCAAGCTTCCAACATGGCATTCATGAGTGTGGAGCTGGGAAAAGACGTGCACAACCCCCTCTTGTGAGCCCGGGCAAGCTGGCAGCAGCACACCATGGGCCTTGTTACGTCATATCTTCCTATCACTCCTTCCTACTCCGTATCCACGTGCAAAGACAGGTCTGCTAACTTGCGTGAGCTCTACGTGGCACCACTCTAGGAGTTCCGTGTTCATCACAGTTATCGTTGATATGCACATATAATACGACAGTTTTCCTCAGATGGCTGTGACGTACACAGAGAAGGGGACCTTCTGGGAGTTGCACAAAAGCACCCGTTGACTATTGTTCTGCTCAAAGACCACATCCTAAAAGTCACATGCCAAATCCTGCCCACAGACACCTTTTCTTTAGCTCAGGCTGGGTTAAAAAAATGTTTTTTATAAACTAGCTAGGCAACATTTAAAGGTGAGGAAGCCAAAATCCAAATTTCTAGATTCTCTTGGAAAAATCTGAGCAGCCCACATTAGTAAGCTATGGAAAGTTGCCTACGCCTACAACCAGGGAGTCAAACAACATGGTCGCTTCAGGCGGATTAAAGAAAATTACATCTCTGTGTCAGAGCTCCCCGGGTTCAGAAAGTCTAAAGGTCTAAAACGAAACGGGGTGTGGACATGGCTATTATGCAATTAGGAAAAAAAGAGAAAGGCTCTGTTGGGGTTGATTACACTCGGATTCCGTATATGTGTGTGACTCTGAAAGCTAGGTGTGTGGCACTCCCCAGAAGAGGAACTGGGAATAAAAATGGGACTTGGGTGGGGTCCGAGTAGCCATGCATACGGTCCAGGAGCCCCTCTGCCCAGAATGGGCACGAATTGGTTCAGACTTGGGAGCTCACTTTGCTTTACCATTTCCTTTCCTTTGGCAGTACCGTCTGTATCTTCGCCAAGGATGCTTTTTTGGTTGCTGTTTAAATTGCATTTTCAAGGCTGCCTATAAAGTGTTCAAGCTTGGCTCAGGAGCTGAGATTTTTTTTTTTCTTTTTCCTTTGAAGGTAGCAAATCTGGAAGTGTTCCAGAAAATTGGCTCTTCCTTGAGGGTTTCCGTTGGGTGGTGATTAACTTCAGAAGAAGTGAGATATTTCACAGCTTATTCTTGTAGTTCCCCCCTGATTCCTCAGCAACAAACGTTGCAAGGTTACAGCGTAAGGTAGGGTGGGGTGGATCACTGCTGAATGGCACTGACAGGAAGGTGGCGTGAGTACTCTCTGCTGTGAAAAGATCTCCCCTAGACATGCAACTGCTGTGCTGAGCACCTCACAAGCATCAACTCATTCTGGCGTCCGATGGGCTCGGTTTAACTACTACCTCAGTCACCTGTAGGCTGTGAGACCTTGAGCAAGTTACTTAACATTCTTAAGCCTCAGTTTGCCTCATCTATAAAATGGGGAAAACAATAGTAGCTACCTCTAAGGCAGTGGTTCTCAACCTTCCTGCTGCCGTAACCCTTTAATACAGTTTCTCGTGTTGTGGCGACCCCCGACCATAAAATTATTGGTAGCTGCTCTCTACACATCTGACTGGTCCGCATAAATATGTGTTTTCCGATGGTCTTAGGCGACCCCTGTGAAATGGTGTGCGACCCCCAAAGGAGGCACGACCCACAGGTTGAGAACCGCTGCTCTAAGGGATCCTGTGAGGGTTGACCAAAATATGGCACATTAAACACTTAGAACACTTAGTACCTTCCTGGCACACGAGCATTTGTAAATACCAGCTGTTATTATTTCTTAAACAATTACCACTTTTTTATAGATGAGGGAATTGACACTTAGAGATGTCGATCACTTACAGAAGGTCATGCAGTTGGCCAGGGGCCAAGCCAGGACTTGAGGTGTCTGCCTGCAATGCTTAGATGACTGACCCTCCTGAACTGTGCTGGCCTAAAGGAACCCACAGTGTAGGACAGAAGGTAACTATATTTATAAGTAGTCTATTATAGTTTCAGTCACAGTTTGGCTCCTTTTGAGGAATTTATAGCAAATGGCACAGGTAGTGTGCCCTCCCGTGGGACTCTGGGACTCTGCCCGGGCTGCTTGTTGGGGTGGAGGCAAAGCTGGGCTCAACAGCGTGGCAGATGCCCATTGCACTGTCTGGCCCACATTCATTTCTGCTTCTTCGGGTTAGAATCTGCTGGTATCAGTTTGGGGAAGTGCTCAGCCTCCATGCCTAGTTCGTGTGTCCAACAGGGCATGCGTCCCAGAAGTGGCACAGTAACTGGTTCTGAGGAGGACACGTGACAGCAGCCAGGCCGAGGAGAGGCCGGACGTTTGTGTGAACCCTGGGGACATGCACACTCTCTTCCCATGGGGTTTACTACACTCCATTTGGCCATGTCTTGCCATCGTGTGAAAAGTGTGTGAAGCTGCACTGACAGGAGCGGGGCCAGGACAAGAAGAGAAGGACTCCTGAGGACTTGGCTTCACAGCAGACCTGGCCATGCCTAATGCCAGACACGCCCTGCATTTCAGCTCTGTGAGCAACTGTCTCCCCCTCTGCTTAAGCCCACTTGTGTTAGGTTTTCTGTCCCTTGCAACTGCAAAGTCCTGATTAATAAAAGCAAGTTCTATAATCAGCCTTCACCCTCGACAGCAACCACCAAAAAATACTTTCACTCTGAGATTAGGAAAGGGGGTCTTTCTCTAAAGATGGATTCTAGTCCATCTCTGGGTCTGGAGGACTGTAATTTGGGAAGAAAATTAAGGCAAAACCAAAACCCATCTGAATTAAATTTATTAACAGAGAGGGTATTCAATCCTTTAACAAGTATGCACTGGGCACCAAATGCGAGTTGGAGGAGCCCAGGTGCCAGGCACTGGGCCACCGCTCCCAGCAAGGGGCAGTGTCTGCCTGCAGATGCTCGTTCGTGGGGGGACAAGTAAGCACTGTGCCACGTGGGGATGTGTTTTGGGAAAGGATAAAGCAGGAGGGGGATGGGGAGGGAGTGGGGGAATGGGTTGACAGGCGAGGCCTCTCACCCCAGCAGGAACCAGAAGAGGTTTGAGAGCCTGGGTGGCAGCAGCCCCGAGGGAAAGCTACTCCTGGCAGAGGGCGGCAGATGCAAAAGCACGGAGTTGGGAGGCCGGGCAAAGAACAGCCCAGAGGCTGGTGTGGGGGGATCTGCTGGAGGCAAAGGCTGAGTTACAGGAGGCCAGATCCCACAGGGCCCACTAGGAGTTATAAAA
Organism: Lyroderma lyra; assembly: GCA_004026885.1. Taxonomy (NCBI): domain Eukaryota; kingdom Metazoa; phylum Chordata; class Mammalia; order Chiroptera; family Megadermatidae; genus Lyroderma; species Lyroderma lyra. The sequence continues at coordinate 21,064 of PVJL010003669.1, read as the reverse complement.
ACTATTTATGTTGACTCTGAGTGAGGTGGGAGCCATTGAAGGGTTTTAAAAAGAGGAGCGCTATGACCTGACGTCGCTTAAAGGTTCGCTCTAGTTGCTGCACAGAAAACAGTAGATAGGAATTGGGCACGGCAAGGACAGAAGCTGAGAGGCAATTCTGCACGAGCTTTTAGGTGGGAGTAGTTATAAAACCTCTGAATCCAAATAGTCTGTTATGCTCCGAAGTGAAGAAGAGAGTACCGAAAAGTATTTCCCAAATATACCTGAAGAGAAAGAGTTCAAAACCACAGTACGTAAATGTTACAGGAAAATGGGGTGCCCTCGTCGGCGTGGTGTCCAGGTTCTTGGTATCTCGAGCCAAGAATTGAACGAGACACACAAAAGTGTAGAGGTGAAACAGTTTATTGAGGAGAAAGGACACACTCCACAGAGGTAGGAGCAGGCTCGAGCAAGGAGAATGGCTCAGGAGCCCCGATGAACGAGGCTTTGGGGCTTTTATTTTCTTCCATGTCTTTGGGGGAGACACCTCTGGGCGTGGAGTTTCTTGATTGACAAGTGTGATTAACAAGGGGCCTGTTACATACCGCCTCTGACTGCGCATGCCTTTCCCAGAGCTCAGTCTGTTGTAATGATGTTAATGAACTTCCGGGCATATGCATGTTATTACAATGATGTGTAATGAAGCCCAGGTGAGTTGAAGGTCACTGTAACTCTCACTGTGCAGGTGTTGGGAACTGGCCCATACTGGTGGGCTTCTTGTGCCCTCTAACTTCCCTGTATTCACCTGGAACTTCCTCCTGTGGCTGCCCAGCCTGGGGCAGGGATCACTAGTGACAGGGTGGTATCAAGGAGGTGACTATTCCAGTGGGCCAGTCTCATGGGGGGGTCCCAAGATTCCCCTATTCTATCTGCCTTCCTCACATTCTCTTGAGAGACGTGATCCCCACAAATCTCCATGGGAAGCTGAGGGACTGGAGGTCTCATCTTCCGTATCTGCTTCCTGCTGATCATAGGTTACAAGTTTCGGAATAATTATCTATGAGGGACAGTCTGTTGCTTTGGGTGAGGAGCCAGAGAAAATTAATCAAGAAAGTAATTAAGGCTTTGGACTAGGAAAAAGGTGAAACTGAGAGCAACAGAACCAGGAAAAGGAGTCTATAGTGAGGTGGGGAGAGGGCTGCATTGTGTGGCCCACAGCATAAATACAGAGGGTGCCAAAAAATGTATACACAGTTTAAGAAAGGAATATTAAAATTGAAATACTCAATATATACAATAGCATAAGATGAATACAAGTCCCATTTGACTTCTGCAATGGCAAGAGGGCTCAGAGTGGTCACAATCAGTATTTATGTCACACATAAGACATAAATACATATGTCACACATAAGACAACACATCTTAAAATCCGTACACATTTATTTGGCATCCCCGGTAGCTATTGCTTTAGTCCCTCATAGTTCCAAACTCATGGTTCTCAATCAAGGACCATCTTGTGCTCCCCCGCACCCCACCCCCAGGAGGCATCTGCCAATGTCTAGAGACCATTTTGGTTGTCAGAACTAGCAGGGGACAGGGCAAGAAGGGGACAGAGTGCTACCGTCATCATGTGGATAGAGGCCAGGAACACTGCTAAACATCTATAATGCCCAGGACAGCCCCCTACGACAAAGCACCGTCCAGCCCCAAATAGCCACAGCACCAAGCTTGAAAAACCCCCCATCTAGAGAATGCAAAGATTCATTGTTCTCAGTTTTTATGTTAGTGACTCTCAAACTTGCAATAAATATCAAATCAGGGAGAAACACAAACGGAGTTTGATTATTTTCCTCTTGGGCTAATCATTCTGGAGGCAAAGACTATAGCGTTGCTGTTTTACATTTAAAAACAACTTATTGGGGAAAAGAATAATGGCCTTTGCTTTCAAATAGATCATGCCGTGGGGGGGAGTGACAGAAGAATATTCCTAAATTTGCAACAGGAAGAAAACTTAATTAAAAATATATATATATGAAAATGTCATTCCGGGGAAACAAAAGTACCTGGCAGAGAATTTCACTTTGGGGAGGAAAATGCCTTTGAAACCCCAACTAGTTGGATAATTAAGTGATAATGAATGCAGAGCCGTACTTTGTATTCCATACCAGCACATTGGAGTTGACGCTGAGCTTGAAAAGCTAAATCCCTCAGTGCCTTGGCCCCTCATCAGTGAAGTGCAAATCAAGGCCTTTAACTGCTGCAGAAGGGGTGCTTCCCAAAAAAGTGGGAACCGCAAATATTATGTTTTCGAGCTGCCTGCTTTCCAATGATATGCTGACTTGTATATGCAAACCGTATTTAATAAAAAGACACGATTCATTGGAACAAGAAAGCAAAGTGTCGTATGTGATGTTTTATGCACGATAAAATGAAACTGTGAAAAAGACAGAAGGGCTGTTAGTTTTTATTTTACATAGAAAAGAGAAATGCTTGGTGGATTTTTAACTCACCAATGATTTCACTTACAGAAAGACTAAATAGTATTTTATATTTGTACTCTAGACAACATGATGGACAAGAAAGATGTGTGGGAGAGAGTATATGTGTGTGCTGGACTGAGCCTTTTGCTTGGTTCTAGAGATACAATACAGTACAAACTTGTCCCTGCAAACTTGTTTGAATAACAATTGGAGAAACTTTTTTAAAAAAAAAATACTGCAACAAAATCTTAATGGAGCACCTGCTGATGTAAGAAATTCATAACTTCACAAGCTATTTAATATTTTAGCATCCTAATTAAAGGACGTAATATAACCAACGTGTGGATAGGCAATCATTAAAAGAAGCTACTATCATTTCATGTCTTTCTCTTGATGTTTAAAAACAAACACAAAGAAGAGACGAAACTTGTTTTTGTTCCCATACAAACTGGTGTTTTCTCAAAGAGGGACTAAAAAATACACATACACAAAATTTAGGAGGTAAGCCTGATGGAAAAAAAACATGTCTCTACCATGTTCAAGTTTAAGTAGCATTTTTATAAATAGGTAGGCTTAAAGGCCTGCAGAAAAACAGGACTCTACAACAGGAGGGTAAGCAAATGACAAAAGCAGAGAGAAAGCATACTTCTCAGTTTAATTTAACAGCGACTGGTATCTACCAGATTTAATAGAGAACACAAGTTGGTTTAGCCTTGACCATGAGCACCTGGCATAGTGCTACACACTCTTGGAAGAGAACCAACCAGCCACGGGTCAATCAAGGAGACCACCAGGGAAGAGCAGGACCGCAGTCAGACAAGGCTGCCCAGACCAGGCTGTCCCCTGCACAGGGAAGACATGATAACAGAAGGAAGAAGTTTGGACAAACCAGGTTAGTGACATATTAAGAGAGATGCAATATAAATTTCTCTTTTGTAAATATGCATACATCCAAGTCTATGTGCTTGAGAATTTTCTGCGGGAGACAGGTGTAATGAATTAATCATGGAGCTGCTGTCCACATTGCCCCTGCCAGTCGATATCTGGGCACCAACAAAACTATGGATTGGGAAGCTTGCAGCCTGAAGCGCGGGTGGCTCACACAAGTCATCAAGGCCACAGTACCAAGAGCAGGGTAAGAAGGAGGCCTGAGGGATGTCGTTGCTGATGCCGAACTTGAAATGTAGTCAGTCCACTTGAAGTTCCGTAGCATGACCCACCTGATGAATGACCCACAAATGAAACAGACCATTTCAGGTGAGGGGCTGGAGAGTTAAATGAACTTAAATGACTTTCTTGATGTTTTCTGATTAAATCGTACCCACAGGACAGCCCAATGGTATAACAGAGTCTGGTCTTTGGCAAATGTATTACCTTGAGCTATTCTTTAAATTATTAATTTTTAAAGGGAACGTCTTTTCTCTCAAATTGGATTATATTATTCTTATGTTTCTCTCATCCCAAGCATTTAGCTTTCCAAGACAGTCTTTAGCAAGGCCCTGATTTGAGGAAAGAATAGTCGTAGAGGACATTTTTAAGATCTGAAAAAAAGAATCATTGAAAATAACTTTAGTTTCTTCTGAAAAAGGGTGTACGTCATTAGCATTGTGTGGATTGTACCTCCATATTTTTCTTTTGTTTTTTAATCATCATGAATCAGAAAATAGAAACAAAATTTATTTTGAAAAGCAATATTCAAAAGGCAATAGAAATATTTTAATGCCATTGAAGGCCCAGCAGAAATTAAAACTTCTGTCAGGATGTAAACACTGTGAGTCATGAGGAAAATGCTCAGATGTTACTTAGAACTTTAAGCCGTAAACTGGCTCACAGACCTGCCACAGACCAACGCTGTATCAGCCCAAGTTCTTAGTGACAAACAGCAGAATCTCCTTCGGCTGCTTTAAGCAGAGTAGGGATTTATTAAAGGTGGTTTTACATAAGGTGGCTCACATAACAGGACCTTAGAAAGGGACAAGGAGCCAGCCCCGAAGCCATCTGGCTTGGAATTCCAGCCATCCTGGGGGATTCTCTAGGGAAACATCACTACCACCTCTGCTCAGCATTCCCTGCTTGGGACCAGACACCAGAAACTTCCACTGCTGCCCACATGAAGTGGACACCATTGCCTCACCACACGCAGAAGACTGACTCTCTCCCATGTCTGGTCAACTCGTCTCATTGCTGTTTTCTGAATCAAGTCCCACCTGAGTGGCCCAATTGACAAAACCTGTCACACACAGGCATCCATCCCAGGTGCAAGAAAGTCTAGGGACATGAGGTTTTTGCCTTCCACCTTGAAGAAGACTTCTAAGTGAAAGAAACCATCAAAATGTGCAGAGAATATTCAAAGATGGTGGGTAGTGCAAGCGACAAAAGTCCAACATAAACCCCAATCTCCCTTTATGTTCATATTTCTTTTCCCCAAACCCTCCATTCTAGGCAGCCTGATCTCTTTATTTGCCCCTGTACATCCTACACCCCAGTTTTACAATATGAGGCTTAGTTTAGCAGCTTACTCCAGATCATACAATTACTAAGAAGTAAAAGATCTGAATTTGAATCCAAGAGTATCTTGGGATCCGGAGTTTGCATCTCAGTCCTGTGTTGAGAGTAGATTCAAAGTCTACCCTTCACCCTGTCCCCAAGCACCCAGTTGTCCATACTAAGTACTTAGTACCATGTACTAAGATAGTAACCTGATTCATTTTAACGGTTGTGTTTTTAATGCCTGAAATGGAGTCTTAGTTCAGCCACGTAGAAATGATGTAATGTTGGGCAAATTACTTAACCCAATGAGTCTGTTTCCTCATCCACAAAGTGGGAATGATGTGTTTCTCATAGATTTGATATGATGACATTTTTGGAGATGGGGCCCAAGCCTGGACTAGAATAGACACACAATAAATATCAGGTTCACACATAAAGGAGCACAGGAACAGGACTTAGGGTTTAATGCAGTAACCAGCTGCCTAGATGTGTGATTTGCAAGGGCCCAGGAAGCCCTTCCACACTTAAGCAGTGTCCCCACATCGAGCAGTGCCTCCCATACACGCACACACCTGCTCACTGATGACTGAAGTGGGGGAGATTCCAGGACCCAGAGAAAGGAGGCTGACAGCATCATGGGTTTGAATAACCCACGCTGAGATGGAAGGGAAGGTTAGGAGGTCCTGTTCTGAGAACCGTTGTACAGACAGAGATGGGCATCACAGAAGGCTAACTGGAAGTAAAGGGGGATTAGGTGGCTGCTGAAGTGGCCCAGACATTCCGCAGAGTGACAAATACCAAGCTCCACTTGACCAACAAGGAGAGTGAGTGGTGAATATGAACAACCTGCAAGACCCGGGCAGGGATCCCCGGAGACTGGAAAACCATGCTGTGACATGCCTGTGTCACCTTAGAAGGGGAGCAAACCACCCACAATTCCTAGGCCCAGGCTGTCCCTGGTGGGGGGGGTCAGGGGAAGCAGAGGAGATTTCACTGTCTTGGCACCTCAGGGTTGAGTTCATCATCTCTGGCCTATGAAAGACCCCTCTTATGTGCACCCCCCGTTTTCCTCCATATCACCTTACAATAAACTCCCTTCCAGAATAGCTATTTCGTATGATCAAGAGTAAAATGAACCAAAAATAACCAACTGAAATAGCGGCCTGAGCCAGAAACCCTTGAGAGCAAAAGGGGAAATGTGAAGACTTCATGGGCATGCCCAGCCACACATGCTTTTTCATCTCTGTCTTGTGTGAATGCCCTTCAGGTCTGTCACTATCTGGTTTAGTCCTGTCCATCCTTCAAGACCCTCCTTGGTTATTTATTGTCTTCTCTGTGAAGCCTTCCCCAGGACTACAGAAGGAATTAGTCACTTCCTTCCCACTGTGAGAGCTCCTTATGCTTCCATCTGCTACAGTGCCCACCTGTGTCCCGTCCTGCTTCTATATGTACTGTGTGGGTTATAGCGTACATGGTGCTCTTTGTCACGTCATACTTTCCTATGTACTCTGTAGGCTATGGCGTGCATGGTGCTCCCTTAAACCTTCTAGCTCCAGCAGCAAACACAAGGCATGGTACAGAAATGGTGTTCAAGAGATGTTGATGGAGTGACCTGACCTTGATTCTGTGTCCCCCTTGGTTGTGCATCATCTCACTGGTTGGGTACCTCTTGTGTTGCACTTCTTATATTCTTGGCTCACCTTTTTTACCCAACCCTTGCTGTGGCACCAACTGTGCCCTGGAACTAACTGGCAATCTTGGACCTCAGCTGTACCCACATCTCTCGCGTTTCCCCATCACAGCCCTATGCAAACCTAGAAGGAAGAGGGAGTCAACACCCTGGGAGACAACCACTGGAAGATGGGAACTGATGAAAAAAAAAAAAAATGCCCAACTCTTTCATGTCTCAGGCAACAATGTTGAGGTGCATTCTACACAGCTCTTAAAAGGTCCTCAATGGGATTGCATTCCAGTCACCTCAGCAGCAACCAGCTAATAATACACCCTTCAACTGGCTTTAAAGCCTTCTGAGTTTCATTGTCTAGCCACGCCATTCCCCCTACAACACCACACATACACACACACACACACACACACACACACACACACCTTGAAATTCCTTCCCAAAATAAATAGGGCCTCATCTCAGGCCCTGCTAAGCTACACGTTTACAGTGGTTTCCATTGTAACGCACATGGGAACAAAACATCCATAAAGACTATTCTTCTAACGTAATAGGTCAACTTGGAAACAAGTCCCAATCTTACAAGGATTATGAAAGGAAACATTATCGAGCAGGCATTTGTGTCTCGCGAAGCACAAACCTATCCAGTCCCAGAGACTTTGAAAGATGTCAGCCTGAAGGACAGCCTGTTTAGGAAGGACATCTCCTACATCTAACTTGGCTTAGTGTCGATAGCTAAGTTAATTCTCTCTTCCAAGCATGGCCACCCACCTAGAGTTCAGTCCTTTCAGATGGTAGCTCCCAGTCACCTGAGGTCTGTAGGAGGTCTGCAAGACTCCATAATAATTTATATGTGCCTTGTCTGTAGAGACAATAAGTATCTCACCATTTTCATCTGACTATCTGCGTATGCAGATATGTTGTGATTAATCAAATAGAAATTCATTCAAAAATGTTACTGATTTCATCCAGTATGTATTTTCTCCATCCATAATACATATCCTAACATGAGGGGTATCTGCAAATTACTTTAACATTTTAAAGGGATGCCCATATTCCAGAAGCTTGACAACTCCTTGTTTTAAGTAATATTTATATAAAATAATAAGTTTTATATAATAGTTTCTATGCATTGAAAGCCTATATATATTATCTTAAACTTCTCAACAACCCTGTAAGAAAGTTTTACTAGTCTCATTTTTAAGGTACGATAACATTCAAAAATGTGTAAAGGACTTGTCTAAGGACACAGAGATAATAAGTGACAGAGCTGAGATCAAAATCCAGGCCTATGAGACCATACTGCCATCATTACTCATTCATTCATTCATTCATTATTGAACAGGCACGTTTAGGGACATGGCATGTGCTATATACTCTGGGTAAACACCGTTGTTACCTAACCCCTGCTCCCCAAAACACATTCCCTCTGCCAATTTAATTAAATTATTCTGTCTTTCTGTTCAGCTTAAGCAGGTTTAAAGAGTAACACAATATGACCTTCTCTTTTAGCTCACTTTCACAGCCCCTAAGACCCATCCTGCCTATCCTTTTTCAAAGATTTCTTGCTCTTTCATCATCTGTTTGTGCTCTGACCTTTAGCTCACCTACAAAGATGAAAGAAGAGACAAGTCCAGGGATCTGAGTCTCTCCGGCCACCCCAGGGACCTCCTGCTGCCCAGGAGGAGAGCTTGTATTTATAAAGAAGACAAAGACTTGGCAAGAACTAGGCCCCACCATGCTTCCTTGAGGCACAGAGTAGGGGCAAGAGAGAATTGGGCGGTCGTATTTCCCAAGTGCATCCTTTTGGTTCCAAAACAAAGGAGACATGTGTCCCTCACCCTCCCCAACCCCAGCACACCTTCCCCCATTCACACCCAGTGACAGCTGACCCTGGGCAAGGCCTCCCTTTTAAATGGACCAATGAACAAACCCATCAGCCCTGGCACTTATCAGAATGACTGTCAGCCCGGTGACACAGTAAGACTATGTCAAATTGTTTTTTTTATTTATTTAAAATGCGTGATTTGCTAAGTATTATACATGTATCTGGCACAACAGCCCGGGCAGGGTGCCTCATGACGAATGGCTGCTCGGGGGCAGAAAGAACACAAGGACTGTTTCCAGATCCATCTACAGGTCATGGGTGAACACAGTCGTGCCAAGACAGTCACAGAACAACTCCAGGAAACATTTTTGGGGACACCTGTGATTGTCACAATGACAAGGGAGCTCAGCATCTCAGCAACTGCATCTGGTTTTGATCAGGATTGCCATCTCCTGATCCCAAGAGATGCGAATCACAAAGGACACCTGGCTCAGCTTCAAAATTAACTGTTAGATCTGTGAGATGGAGTTCTCAAGTCTTCAAGAAACAGTGTGGCGAATGCTCTTCGACCCAGCAGTCCAGCTCCTCTAGGAACTCATCTTAACACCTGCAAAGATTCGGCACCAAAGCTGTTCGTCATGGTGTGATGATGACCACGACGTCTGATGATCACAGAACAACAAATCAAGCTTGGTGCTGGCCTGTGGACTGTGCGCCTATTAACTCAGCAACCCCATCCAACAAGTGCTATTATTGTTACCACTTTATAAACCAGGAAACAAACATCAAGCAGTTAAATAATTTCTCAGTATTTCCCAGCCAGGAGGAGGCAGAGCTGGGGTGGTGGTCCTGGCTGCCTGGTGTCAGATTGTTCTTTAACCAATGACGCTAGCTGCAAGAAACCAGCAGTCCTAGTATGTGTCATCTCTCAACTCTGTACAATGTTCAATCGTATATATTTTAGTCCTCAACAGTGACAAGCCGTAATAATACTCACGTAACAAAATGACCAAGCTACCTTTGAGAAGAAATAATATAATCCTCAGGGAGAATAAAACATAGTTTGCTTTCTTTAAGCAGACGCATTTAAGCTACTCTGGCTTCTGGGTCCCCACGAGCTGCCTTTTTTGCTGCATCTTTATGTAGTGGATGGAGAAATCATCTCTCTCATGTCTCTCCTAATAACAGCACTAATCTCATTCATTAAGACTGTACCCTCATGACCTAATTACCTCCCTAAGGCCCCCAACTCCAAATACGATCACCCTGGGAGTTAGATCTTTCATGCATGAATTTTAGGGAGCTACAACATTCAGTACATAGCACCAAGCCTCAGAAAAGCTAAGAAATGTGTTCGGTCACACAGCCGATGACTGGCAAAGCTGAAATTCAAATTTTGGGAATTCAATGTTCTTTCTACCATTCAATGTTTCCAAAGGGTTATGAGTGTTTGTACCTTTCTTTAAAAAAAAAAAAAGAAAAGAAAAGAAAGCAAGCACCAATGCAAACTGAATTTAATATTCTGTCCCATGATCTGATGAAAACCAGTAAATCCCTCTCCTCCAAGCACACGGGAGCTTACATGAAGAGTACAACCTAAAGATGGAGGTGACCCCTACCCTCTACATGCATCTCCTCTCAAATAATCCCCATGACACGTAGCACAGGATTCCAACCTTGGATTGGACTACATCAGTCTTCTCTTCACCGCTCGTACCAGCCACACATGCTAAGTTCTGCTGGATCCTCTGGGACTCACTTTGATAAACAAGGGTATACTCAACGGTAGATCTCGTCAGAATGCAACACCTGAAATACGCGGTTTTGTTTCTCTTTTCGTTAAACCGCTGTGGTGGCTCAGAGCTGGAGCCCCTCACCGCTGACTGCTTTCACGGGTCAGGAACTATTTTTCTTCTGTGCCCCCCATCCTTCTCTGTTCTCAGGATCTTTGTTGCAGGTCAAGACCCCAATCTGAACACCCCCACCTTAGAAACAGACTGTACTGAGTTGGCACAATGATACCCAGCTCTGCGCAGGCAGCAGGATATCAGTCCAGGGTGGGGGATTTGAGAATTTGAGCTCCACAGACTGCTGGATTTCTCTGGGGTGTCCTGGAGGGCGTGCCTCCTGCGCTTCAGAACCCTGGCAGCTATAATCAATGCAATTCCACTGATCATTTCAACCTGCAATTGGTAGCAATCTGATTCCTTTTGTGAGGTGTGGCCATTTCAATGGTGAGGCCAAATCAGTTCTTCACTCCCTGGAACTCCCATCACTTTTAAACTATTTCTATTTCCTCCTTGGAAACACTATTTGCAAAAAGTTTCATCACGGCCACCCTTCTTCCTCATATTTCATGCGACAGCATTGCCCCTCTGCCACTCAAAATGGTCCCCAGCGACCCCTAGAGTGGGTCTTCGGGATGTATTGCTTACAGTAGCCTTGTCTTCATTTTGCTTCCATCATTATGCTCAAGACACAAGTGATTTCAATGTGTATTGCTGACTTGTCTTCTCCTTACATTAACTAATGGAGATACTGAAAATGATAAAGCCCGAGACGGGGAAATTTCAACCACGCCCTTGTTCACAGATTCCTCTGAAAAGCAAAGGTGAACCCTACGTCCCCAGGAAGTGTCTGCAGGGTTTTCCTGGAGGCGGGGCCGTTCTCTTCTGGAATCTGAACTGTCACCAGCACATGGGGTCTGACTGACTTATGAAGAGCAGGATGTGGGAGCGTTTGGTATTCTGCAAAGGCGGTGGTGTGCGTTGGGGGGCCCAGGCGTGCTGGCGACACGGGGTCTGCCAGGCTTTCACTCTCTCCAGATTGCCCGCACCTCCCAGCAGGAGCTGACCCAGGCTTGGAAAAGGTTAACTAGCACAAACAGCCATCATTTGTGATGAGTGGGAAAGCCCCATGTGTTGTCCCAGCGTCTCTTTATGAGGCATGAGGGGTGGTTTTTCTCTGTTGTTCAGAGGGTTGGCACAAGGTAAGTACCCAGCATGCTTCTGCTCGAGGAACTAGGAGGGCCTGTCTCCAGGCGAGTGTTCAGGAGGCGAAAAAAGGAGGCCATCGGAAACCCTCCCATTTCTAAACTGGGAGAGGTGAGGGGTGAAGGGGGTAGGGAGAGACGTTGGCGTGGGGTGGGGGTAGGAGCAGAATAGCTCTTCAGTACGCGCTGAATAAATGCATTCACCTCGACCTAATCGGTTCAAATGCTCTGTTTTCAGATCCCATCTGCTTATCTCAAGGAAAGTTTGGGGAACAGCTCCTGTCCCATTGTGAGCCCATCATTTTGCAAATCTATTCCCGTCAGAGCTCTCATTATAACAGATGTCAGCAGAGGAATCTGAGCTGTCGGAGAACCGCCAACCATGAAAAGGAGGGACAGAGGCAACAAGCCTGCACACAAAACCGTCGCCCCCGCCGCAAACGTAAACAGGCGTGTTTGTCACAATATTTTCCCACATGGCCTAACAATTCCAGGGGACTTACTTTGAAAAGGAAAGGGGGGAAAAATCACTCACAACACAGAATCCCTCAAGTTCATCTCCAAGTTGAAAGCCTTGTAATCTATTCCTAAAATCGTCTTGTCTCTGCAACAAAAATTAATACATGTTTATTCCTAACAAGAGAGTTTCTTGCTAACATTGAAAATGGTGTACTGGCTAACTTTTAGTCTGGGCAGCAATGCAGAGTTTCAGATTTTCTTTTTCCAATAAGCCCTGTCTCACCCTGGGGTGTGATCAACACAAGAGCTAAAACTGTCCCCACGGTAGGAAGGAGAGCACAACATCTCGCCAGCCCTGCCCTCCTGTCAGACGTTAGCATAACCCACAAGGGCCATCTGTAGCAACAGGACAGGGGCAAGTGCTGCTGACCTTGGGAGTAGTTTATCTAAACAGGGTTTTCTGTGGTCAAAGACAAGCAAAGAGTGGGGTTCTGGAACTGGAGGTAGTGGGGACACTGGATTTATTCCCAGTTCATGACTTTTGCAGTCGGAGGGACAGGTTCTTCTCCCCACAGTGTAGGTAAAAGAATATTAACCTGGGGACCATTAAAAATTAGCACACGTCAAAACTTATTAATTCCTGGAACCTGAGAGACTTCCCCGAGTTTTCACCCAAAATCAAAGCCTGTCAGTGACTTTGAAGACTGAAGCCTTCACCCCATCTGCAGATGGGAGTGTGGCTTAGTTCTTTATGGAGCAGAAGGCAAGATACCTAAAAGCCGATGCTGGTTCTTTCAAAGTTTTGTTGTAACCTCAATTTCAAAAGCTGCATTAGGAGGCATTGTGGGCTTAAAGTTTTGACATAATATCATATTGTTTGGTTTGTTTTGCTATGTTTAAGGCATACTCCAGTGCTATGGCCTACCTGGGAAGCATTGCCCACATGTCCCATAAAGACACTTTAAACAAGAGTCAGGTGGGTCCTAGACTTAACAGGGGACCACTTCTGAAGTTATCTAAATGTCTAATCACTCTATTGTATACCTAAAACGAATATAATATTGCCTGTCAACTGCAATTGAAAAAAATTTTAATAGTAATGTATAAATAAAACACTAAAAAATACATTTGCAAAAGTTCTTTCCTGGCATATCCTGCTCTGTGCTTCACAGAAACTCACTTTGCTTTGAGGAAGACGAGGCAGCCCAGCAAATGTTAGTATTCCTGTGTTACACGTGAGGACACTGAGGCCCTCCAAGGGCTAGGGCTAAAAGCTGCATCCTCTAGCCCTAACGCCCAGAGCCTCTCCTGTACACCCTGTGTGTGAAAAACCCCGTCCTGTTTTACACCCCCTGCATCACGGAAGTCCACGCAGCCACAAAATAAATGAAGAAACAATGTAAGAGAAGAATATTGATTAGGACGAGAAAATGTTTGCGATCTAGATAGTGCCAAAAGGCCAGATCCCAAGAGTGCGTAGAGTAGGGTGCCAGCCTGTTTTAGCGGTGGCTTTACCTGTGTGCCTCGATTAGAAGTGCGTACAAAAGTACTAACTGTGCTTGTCGCCGAATAGCGATCATCTTACTTTCTCTTCCATGCTTATTTAAAACGTTTTGCACAATAAACTTGTAAAATAGGGTTTTGTCCATCAGAAAAAAAAATGGAGTACTTGTATGGCAGTACTTATCACAAATAATGTTCTACAGGAAAGAAAATTTCATTTCAAAAGAAAGGAACTAGCTCTATTTTATTGTGTTTAATTCTCTACAAACTCCCGACACAAGGACTTGGAATCTTCTTGACTTTCAGAGCTCCGACATCCATGGCAAACTCAAACATTGTCATCTGCCGTTTGAATGATATGCTTATTAAATTATCGTTAGTGTGTGTGACCTACTAACTATGTGACAGAATACGGAAAAATGAGGGCAACCACCGTGACCATCCGCGTGGCATCTCGGCTAGCCAGCCTCCCCGAACCACGGGGTGAGAGACGGCAGTGAGTCTTCAAAGAGGTCACATCAAACCACTCCTGCCCCACAGGCAAGGTGAAGCGCGGATCACACGGACAACGGGGAATTGTGTGTCTGCTGGCACGGCTCGAACCAGGGCCAGTCCCACAAAAGCCCAGCCTGCCACCCAGGCCTCGACAGGGCAGGATTTCTTTCAGACTGACTCGGTTGACACAGTGAGCTCCTGGATATTTTCTGGCTGCATTTCATAACCTCATGATGTCAATGAATATTTAGCCTCGAATATTAACTCTGAGTAACAATGCTGGTTATGTCCTGTAACTCGGTAATTACTGTACTTACCGAATGCTATGGTGATTTGTCATTGCTAAAAACAGCAAATTCATTTGAGGGAACTTGAATTTTCTTCAACGGTCCCTTCAGATTTCCAGTCAAGAATTCATTCTATGTACAATAGCCCCGAAGAGCTCTCGGCTAATCGGTTCACTAGTTCAGTCTTCAGCAGCTGCTGGAGTCTTTATCCCTCCTATTTCCCACTGTGCTTTTGGTCCTCATGGGTCTCAGTGAAGAAACCTCCTCTCCCCTCCCATGAAAAACTCCCCTGGGCGACCTCAGGGCCCACGTACATAGTTAAAACTGTGCTGCCGGCTGTGGTGTGAGCAACCAGCACACACCCTGCACTCAGGACGTGCAATGTTTCTGAAGCGACTTTTTGAAAACAACATTTCTGAGATGATGTGTACGGCACGTATTTGAGGTTGAAAATATGAAATTGGTATTTTCTAGGGCCAAACGGTTCAAAGATCAGCAATTTGACTTTGTTCAACCACACAATACTTGTCAAGCTACAAATTTTCCACTCACAGGATCCAATAATGATCCACTAAAACTACATAAAGTAGGTTAATGTTCTACCACCTTCCTTCTCAATAAATGATAATGCTCCAACATCGACGCTTTACGGGCCTATGCTTTGTGTAGGGTCACTACCTAGGTCTGAATACTACTAGCCTAGCACTTGCTAACAGCCCAGTCATAGACAAGTCTTCATTTCTCTAAGCCTCAGTTTCCTTGTCAACAAAATGGGGCTAATAAAGTAGCTATTTTAACAGGTCATTGTTCAAATTAAATGAAGTATGTAAGTGCTTAGCCCCATGCCGGGGCAAATAGTGAGTACTCAATAAATTTAATTCTTCAATTAACAAAACTGTATTTAGGATGTATTATCTCCAAAAATGCCCTCAGGGGGGTTACCTTCTGGTGGACATTATTGTTTTATCAAAATTCTTTGAAGGTTATTTAAAGGTTCTCCTTGTACCAGAACTATCTGACAGTCACTGGCCTAGAGATGGAGTTAGGACTCAAACAAGTATCACAGCAATTGTTCTGAGTCTCTCTGTACACCTGGCTTACATGCTCTGGAGGAGAGGAAAGGGAGAAAGAGAATGTTGGGATATCTAATCATTGCCGTCATCTTCCTAGCCCTGCAGTTGGGATCTCAAATTCTTGCCCTAGCATGGCCCAGAGAGTCCATGACCATTAGGAGAACCCCCACACTGCTTCCCAGGGACTGATCTCACTAGGGATAAGAGAGCTGGACGTGGGACATCAATCCCAGCCTGTGTCACAAGTGGAACTGAGAGGGCCCATTCAGTCCCCAAACATTTACTTCCCATTTACTACACTCCCCTTGCTGTCCTAGGGACACAACACTGGAAAGAGACTGTCCCCTGCCATTAAGAAACTTAGAGTACGGTTAGAGAAAATGTCAAACGAACTGGCAATGACAGGAACCGAGGTAAGTGGGATGAGACAATTGACTCCCCACAGGTCTTTCAGATTCCTGCAGGTCTTGTGAGCGGGAGCACTAACTGCCCTGTAGCTCGGAGTATCTTTTCAGGAATGCCTGCACAGCCAAGAGCCTTGCATGATAGAAATGGTGCTCCCCCCTCCCCCCAGAGAAAAGGCAAGCTGTTTTTGTTTTGTTTCGGTTTTTTACTGTCCAGTATAATAAAGATCATGACTCTCCCTGAGGGTGATCTGCAGGGAAGTCTGCCTGCAACCCATTACAAAAGATCCATGTTCTCTAAGCCCAGGGTTCCCATGCATGTGCGAGTGACACCTGGCCCTGCGGAAACTGAGCTCAGGGAATCAGGGCAAAGAGGATTTCTGTGAGTAATAAGCCTTCCTTTGTCTCTGGCCCAAGAGTCTTCTGTCCTCCCAGAACTTAGGAGACTGTGGCAGGCTAACATTTTAGAGTAATCTTCCCAGAGGTAGGATTGAAAAGCCAAATCCTGAAGGCATGTTAGAGCTCACTTATCATAGAGGTGGGAAAACTAGCCTGGGTATTCCATTTTCCTCAGAGCCAGAAATGGCTTTTCCGAGCGACCCACCCGCACGCCCAGCCCTTCCGATAGTTTTGTGAGCCTCCAATTCCCTGTAATATATCCCTCACTGCTTGAAATACCTGAAGTGGTTTCTGTTTTCCTGACCCAAACCTTACTTGTGAGGTCAGACTACTAATTTCACCAACTCATTCTAGAAAAAGTGCTGCCTATCGCTATGGTCGCCTTCGCAGTCCTCCCCTTGCGAAGCTGTGCACTGACACCAGCCCCTAGGCCACCCTTCAAAGCCATTTGGGAATTCTTTTTCTGGAGTGACCATCAGAGATGTTGTCATACCCTAAATCTAACAATTCAGTTCAAGGTTATGACACCTTTCTGAGTCGTGTGTACAGTGCTGCCAACCTAAGCCCACGGTGGCAAGTTCGCAAACTTAATTGTCAGATTTTGGGTCCAACGACAGCTCTGATGGCCATTTGTGTACATCTATATCTATATATTAAAGTTCATTTTTCTTCGTTTTAATGAAAGGTGACATCCTAAATGCAATCTTCTGAGACTCAATGTTTCACTTTATACTTTATTAAACATGAGATCGTGTATATTATTTGTACTTTTTGATTTTTTCATATTATTATTAATACTTCGGTTTAGTTCATCTATCAATTACTTGACAATTATATTAAAATCTCCATATGGATGAAGCTAGATTTGTCAGTTTTTCCTTGCAGTTAATTTCAGTTTCAGGCATTTTCAGGGTGTGCTGCCAGGCAAATAGACAGTCAGAATTTTTATATCTTTCTCATGAAGTGAACCTTTCCTCTGTATGTGGTGACTTCCATTATTTCTCATAGTGTTCTTTGCCTTATAGTCTAAATAAAGGTATTAATATTTCTATACCAGCTTTCTTAAAATTAGCATTCGCCTGCTATGTCATTTTCTATAGTTTTAATTTTCCTGTATGCTGATGATGTTTTAAATGTGTCTCTTTTAAATAGCATATGGCTATATTTTTTAAAACCCAGTCAGATAATCTTTATCTTTTCACTGGAAAGACTACCATTTAATTTTTTGCAGTGACACATGTATTTGGGTTCACTTTCATCAACTTATTTTGTACTTTCTAGTTGTCTCACCTTTTGTATTTAATTTTACTTCTTCCTTGCCTTCTTTTGGATTACTTTCTTATTCCACTGTCTCCTCTACTGATTTAGAATTTATACTCCTATTTCTATAAATTGTAGCATGAATATTTAAATTATTTAAACCTAAGATTAATACACAGAATAATAATGATTTCTACAGTTCATGCTTGTTTTAGAGTTATGAATATATTTACAACATTTTCACTAATCATCACTTTTTACATCTAAATACATTCTATCTGGGAACATTTTTACCATTCCTCAAATAAATCCTTTTATAATTCTCTGTAATGAGTGTCTATTGGTAGTAAACTTTCTCATATTTTATTCTTTTGTAAAAATGTCTTTGGTACCCTGTTATATTTGGGAGTTTGGGTTTTTTTGGTTTTTTGGGTTTTTGGTTTTTGTGGGGGTTTGTTTTTGCTAGGTAATTATAGGTTCCCAGTTATTTTCCATACATTCACAAAATTCTCTTTTCTTCTGGCTTTTGTTATTACTGTTCAGAAGTCAGTTCTATTCAATTGCCTTTCTTTTGCAGATACTCTATTTTTCTCAGACTGTTTTTTAGATATTATCTTGCAGAATTCTAATCTTTGACTGTGAAGTTTCCAAGTATGTATTTTTTTTATTTGCATGATTGGAATGCATTAGATTCCTAAAAATGAGAATTGGTGCTTTTCATCGGTCTTAGAAAATAGTTGGCTATTATGTCTTCAAACACTCCCTCTCCCTCCTATAGCTTCTATGAAACTCCAAATGTTAGACCTTCTCTCTACTTGTGTCTCCTAACCTTTCTTTAATACTTTTCTTCTCTTTGTTTCTTTGTGCTTCATTCCGGATATTTTCTTTAGACCTACTTTCAATTGATCAAATCTCTTTTTTACTACATTGAACTATTAAAATCCATTCATTGATTGTTTTCTCTCTCTATCTAGTACCAAGTTTCAAGGCAGCCATTACAGGATCAAGTATAGCTTTTTAATTATCATAACTTTCCTGGTTGCTTTTAGGTTTGTTGGTTTGTTTTATAATTTTGTTGTTTAGATAATGGGTTAACCAAACACACACTTAGGAGAAAGAGTATTTCCTGGGGATCTTAAGAAATGTGGGAGAATGGGGAAAAAAATAGAACAATCACTTGACAGTGAGGTGGTACAGATGGTGAGGTGTTTTGAAGGATGGCATTATAAAAGAAATGAGGAATGCTGAAGTATGAAGTTACTATGACTTCATTTATCATCTACATTTTCCATGCTGTCCAATGTATAGTAGCTACTAGCCACATATGGCCATTTTAATTTAAACTAAATAAAATTGAATATTAAATTCCTCTACCTTACTAGCCATATTTCAGGGGCTCAACAGATAATTGTGACTAGCAGCTAAGTGTATCAGACAGCTCAGATATAGAACATTTCCATTATGGTAGAGAGTTCTATTGCACTGACCTGGGAACTACGGCTTAGAAGAAGCCCTCTCTAGTGTCCCAATACACATTTACACGTATGATTTTCAATGCAGGTCATAGCTGTCTGAAGTTAAATGTCTTCTGCAGAAATTCTATCCATCTCAGTAAACATTCATTAACCAACCAACAGATTCTAGATGCAACACAACCAACCAACTACTGGATAGAAAAACAAACTACTCATAGCCATTGCCTTCAAGAAGTTTATAACCTAGAGAAGAAGAAAGATACGCGACCTGCTTCAGGGTCTGGACAAATCAGGAAAGCTTTCCTTGAGCACAATGTCTTCCTCCAAGGTTGGAATGGTATAGGGTACCACATTCCGAATTCTCTGATATTAGTGTTGAGTGAAGGTGTCTGGAACTTTGGGGGCAGTGGAGTAAGATTTGTGCATGTGACAACATAGGTCTCCAGTAGAAAAATCCAAGGCTGGGATTCTTAAAAGCTATCTCTCCTGCCCCATCTCAGGGTACATGAAGCATGTTGGGGTGGCATCAGGCAGTTCAATGTTGTGTAAAACTAAGTTTTTACACTCTTCCAGAGAAGAAATGTAGATATGCTTATCTTGACTATTTCCTGATTTGTAAAATGAGCAAGTTGGACTGCATGACAATCCTTCGCAGTCTCAAAAAGATCCTGTTTAAACAATTCACATTTTTTTAAATCTGAAAATATGAGAAAGAAGTAAGGTTTGGCTAATCTGGATTGACACAGGCCCTAGCCTAGGGGAACCCTTAGAGAAGAGCAAGAGCTCCACGATGTGGAGGGACCTTAGCTTTGCCTTGAATGTACACTGACATATTACATTTAGAGGCCATTAATAGATGCATGCATTACATTAAGTAATCAATTCTTCCAAAATGGACAAGCAGTTAAAAAATTTTTACCAAAGAACATGCAGACTGAAGATAATGCAAAAACCCATCTAAAAATAAACCACATGAAACTGCCAATTTTTATTCAGTTTTTACACAAGGAGAAGCAATTTAATAGGGTTCACACTAATGCTTGCAAACAACAAGAAAACAATGCTATGCCTCCTGCAAGGCAGTCAACCACATTCTAAGGCAAAAACCATGGTCATGAAATGAGACTGGATAGGGAGTGAACCCCAAAAAGGTGAAACTATCAATAACATTTGCAATATGGACATGTATTCACTATCCTTAACTGTGGACTTGACTGTGAGTATATACTCTGCCTTAAGATATTAACTAATAATGGAATGGACACATCAGGATGGCGTATTGACTTTATCTTTTCATCATATTTTAATTCTATTTGTTGGAGTGTTTTATAACGTGCATCGTATGTTATATAACCATGCTGACGGGGTGGCTACACAATCAAAACCATTTGGAGATGGCTCCCAAATCGCCCACCATGGGGACTGTGACGTGCATGGCTTGTGTTCTGCTGCCACCTCGTGGCCAGCACACTGGCAACGTGCCTGTGGGGGGAGCACTGGTTTGGACCAGTAAACTCTAAACTTGTGGGGATCCTGGAGCCCACACAAAAGAATCTGAGTTTTCATGAGTGTCCCTGCCACAACCCCCGGAAAATGTCATGTCTCGAATCAGTGTCACATCGGGGTCCTACCACCTTAGCAGTTAGTTACCTCACTTCTTTGGGCTCCTCTTTCCTTATCTGCAACATGCTGACGACTTTCAAACTCTTGGGACACTCCCTAAACACCTCCAGTTCTAAAAAGCCTACGATATTAATCATGTGTCCCTTTTCATTTCACTACCTTCCAAAACGCGGTTTAGAGCTCTTTGTGGAGCTGTGAAAACTCAGAGTTAGTCCTTTTCTTCTGTTTCCATCCCATGTGGGCACAGGGCTGAAATACATTTCTAGGCCCAAGATGGAGCCGCTCCTGCCCAGGGTGCCACATCAGCAGACCCAAACTTAGATAACCTTCAGGTCCCTATAAACACTGCCCTCGACCATAAACACAATACCGTATGTCCGGTCAGCCAATTCCCCAAACACCAAGCCAACTCTGGTTCTCCACGTATTTCCTCGTTCCTTACGCATGTCCTATTTTTCTCTCCCTGTCCCTTATTCTCTACACTGTAAAAGCTTCCTCACTTCTGCTCATTCTGCAATTCTCTGCACTCTCAGGACTGGAGACTGCCTGATCCTTGAAGCATTGAAAGTTTGTGTGTATCCTGTGAGAATGGCTGTTATCAACAAGACAAGGAATAACAAGTGCTGGAGAGGA